>JAOQMS010000178.1:25159139-25181222 GCA_027563885.1 Erythroxylum longipes | reverse complement strand
CATTAGTGTAGTATTGGTCATTTAGTTTGTATTACAGATATTATTATTTACAATGTAACGTTTTTATTATCAATTAAAATATTTTAATTTTTAATCATTAATTAAAATTTCTATTTAATTATTTCTATCAGATTAAATATATATTACAAATAATTAATTATTAAAATTTTTCGATGGTTATAATTTAAATATAATGAAAATATATTTTAAAAAATTAAATCAAATAATTTACCGACGGGAAAATCCATAATTTCCGTTGGTAACGGCTAATAAAACACCGACGGAAACCACCATTCCGTCGGTAAAGTTACCGACGGAATTAAAACATTCTGATGCTAAATTTACATACGGTTTAGGAACTTACCGTCAGTAAATTTAGCGTTGGAAAATTATAGCCCGTCGATAACTTACGGACAGAAAAAGTGTGACGGTCGGTAACTTTTTCGTTGAAATTATCGACGGTAATTTCGTTCCGTCGGTAAACTTACCGATGGAAAATTTCTTTACCATTGGTAAGATTAGCTACGGCCAAATCTACGATGTTTTTATCTGTCGGTAAATTTCGTCGGTAATGTTTAACATCGACGGAATATTTATCTTTTTCGTCGGTATTTTCTGTCGCTAACTCACTATTTTCTTGTAGTGTTTTGTTTGTTTTTTTTCACAACACTAAATATAAAAGAAGATAGTAGTAGTACAATTCAACAACAACTGAGTAGATGTACCTCTAAAACATCTCAGAATATCATATAAAACAAAAGTTCCTAAATCAAGGACATCAAATACTTAGTACTTCATTCAACTTGTGAAAGGGTCAGGCTAAAAAGTTTTCAAGTTTCAATGTGGTGTGATTAATATGAAAACAAACAAGGTTAAAGGCTAAAAAAAAGGATAGCAAGGGGAAAATGACTTGGTGGGTCGTTTAAGCTAAAGGTTAAAAACAAAGAAGGCCTTTATCATGTCCATAAGGCATGCAACTAGCAGTATCAAACAGGTTCAGAGCAAGTTCTGAAGGTAATCCACATAGGGAAGCCTTACAGACAACAAAAATAAATAAATGACTATAAGATACAGTCATATAGCTCAAGAACTCACATGTGCTTAATTGAAAATCCATCAAAACTCCATACATTGCCTTATCTCTCAGCATCAGTTATTGACTAAGTTTAGGCAATCAACTACTTTAATCAATCTATATGATTCACTTTCCTCTCAAGCTGTCTAATCCAAATTCATACACACAACTCAATTCTCCTTCCAACTACTTTTATAAAATCATATGGTCAAATAGGACCCAAGTTAGCCACCAAAAGTGTTGCAACCTCTCAAGTGTGTATCTCTCAACATCAACATCAATACCATAAACATCAACATGCACATAATCTCAATTCCCCCATACTTAATATGAACATTGTCCCTAATGTTCAAGTACTTAACAATCAAACACAAAGAAGGAAAAAGAGGGAGAAGAAACTTCCCTGAAAAAAAATCGGCCAAGAACTATTTGCCATTAGCCACTCAACCCTAAAGGAAACTTAAAACAACTCAAAGAAATGCATTAAAATAGAAAGAAACACAAAAGAAACAATGAGAAAAGAAAAGAAAGAAAACTATAGTCCTACTAAAAGGTATGCACTGCGATCAAGGAGGAGAAGTGTCATGAAGAGACAATTGCTCCTCAGAATTATCCACAAACCTGGGCATATACAATTTAACTCATTGTCCATTTACCTTGAAGGGGTTTTCATTTTCTTGTTTTACCTTAAGGACCCCAAAAGGAAGGACTTGGATCACCTTGAATGGGCCATACCACCTTGACTTAAGCTTCCCTAGAAAAAGACGAAAACGGGAGTTATAGATCAATACCTGGTTGCCTACCTTAAAGTCTCGGTGGAGGATCTTCTTATCATGCCACTTCTTCACACGCTCCTTATACAACTTTGAATTGTTATAAGCATCCAAACATAACTCTTCAAGCTCGTGAAGCTACATAAGTCTTTTAGCACCTACAGAAGATAAATCAAAATTAAGAAATTTGGTTGCCCAGTATGCACGATGCTCTAACTCAACTGAAAGATGACGAGACTTACCATACACTATCTTGAATGGTGACATGCCTATGGGTGTCTTAAATGCAGTCCTATATGCCTAAAGTGCATCATCTAGCTTTAAAGACCAGTCCCACCTAGAAGCATTAACAGTTTTCTCTAATATTTTCTTTAATTCCCTGTTTGAAACTTCAACTTGTCCACTAGTTTGGGGGTGGTATGGAGTAGCAACCTTATGGGCCACCCTATACTTAGCAAACAATGAATCAAAAAGTTTGTTGCAAAAATGCGACCCATCACTAATGATAGCCCTAAGTGTGTCAAAACGTGTAAAAATATTCTTTTTTAAAAACTTAATAACAACTCTATCCTCATTTGTGGGCAATGCCTCTGCTTCTACCCACTTGCTAACATAATCAACAGCAACCAATATATATTGATTGGAGAAAGACTTAGGGAATGATCCCATGAAGTCTATGCCCCAAACATCAAAAACCTCGAATACAAGAATGTTAGTCAATGGCATGTCATGTCTCCTACTAATGTTCCCGACTCTTTGACACCTATCACAAGATTTGACAAATGCAAATGCATCCCTAAATAAGGTGAGCCAATAGAAACCACACTCTAAAACCTTATGAGCTATCCTAGATACACCATAATGTCCCCCCGCCTCGCTAGAATGACAATGATATAACACAGAGGACATTTCCTCTTTAGGAATGCAACGCCTAACAATGCCATCCACATAAATCTTGTAAAGCAAAGGATTGTCGCAAATATGGTGTCTTACCTCAGACAAATTTTTTTTCTTTTAAGCATAAGAAAAATAAGGGGGATAGATATTACCAGCAAGGTAGTTTACATAGTCTACAAAACAAGGAGTTACTGTCATAACCATTAGATGTTCATCAGGAAAAGTCTCTTAAATATCCTTCATCGTTGCACTCTCCATGGCAACTTCATCTACCCTTGACAGGTGATCAGCTACAAAATTCTCGGCTCCCTTCTTATCCTTCAGCTCAATGTCAAACTCCTGCAAAAGTAACACCCAACGAATTAGTCTTGGTTTAGCATCGAGTTTTGTCATCAAGTATTTCAAGGCTGCATGGTTAGTATACACAATCACTTTAGACAAAACCAAGTATGAGCGAAACTTGTTAAAAGCGAACACAAATGCCAACATCTCTTTTTCTGTGGTGGTATAATGGCGTTGTGCGCTGTTCAGTGTCCTACTTGTATAAAAAAAAATGAGATAAAAGGTCTTACCTCATCTTTGGCCTAAAACAGTACCCACTGCATAATCACTTGCATCACACATTAATTCAAAAGGAAGAGACCAGTCAAGAGATATAAGAATAGGTGCAGTCATAACCATATCCTTTAACAATTGAAAAGATGCCAAACATTTATCGTCAAAAGCAAATACAACATCTTTTTCAAGCAACTTAGTCAAAGGTCTAGCAATCTTAGAAAAATCCTTAATGAACCTATGGTAAAAACTAGTATGACCTAAGAAACTTCTAATGGATCTAACATTATTTGGTGGTGGAAGTTTCTTAATGACATCAATTTTTGCTGGGTCTACCTCTATACCCTTGCTAGAAATCTTGTGACTTAAAACAATGCACTCTTATACCATGAAATGACATTTTTCCCAGTTAAGCACTAAATGGGTCTCTTCACACCTAATTAAGACTTTCTCTAAGTTATCTAAGCATGTATCAAATGAAGTACCAAACACAGAGAAGTCGTCCATGAAAATTTCAATGCAAGATTCAAGCATATCAGAAAAAATAACCATAATGCATCTTTGAAATGTAATCGGAGCATTGCATAACCCAAAGGGCATGCGTTTATATGACAATGTACCATAAGGACATGTAAAAGTTGTTTTCTCTTGATCTTCTAGGGCTACCGGAATCTGCAAATATCCACTATATCCATCTAAGGCACAATAAAAGTCATGCCCAGCTAATTTCTTAATCATCTGATCAATGAAAGGTAAAGGAAAATGATCTTTCTGGGTATCATCATTCAACTTCCTATAATCTATGCACATTCTCCACCCAGTTACCTTCCTAGTGGCTATTAATTCATTTTTCTCATTTTCAATCTTGCACAGGACTAACCCAACAAGAATCAGAAATGGGGTAGATAATACCTGCATCTAAAAGCTTTACTACCTCATCTTTCACTACCTCCTTCATTTGTAGGTTAAGTCTCCTCAGGGGATGCAACATTGGCTTGCTTCCATCCTCCATGAAAATGTGGTGCGTGCAAAAGGAAGGGTTTATACTTTTGATATCTGTAATGGACCACCCAATGGCCTTCTTGTGGTCCTGCAGTACCCTCAATAGCTGCTCCTCCATGGCACCTGACAAACAAGAAGAAATGATAACTGGTAAGTGCTTAGGTGGGTTAAGATAAACATACTTCAAATGATTTGGAAGAGGTTTAAGGTCGAGAGAAGGAGGCTCTTCGATTGAAGGCTTCGGTAATAGCTTAGCTGGACGTTGGAGAGTCTTGTATGCTCTATAATGTGTCCAACAAGCTTGCTCTAACTCAACTCCAACATCCTCTAATTCTTCTTGCAATTCTTTCCCTAAATCTTCGATCATTCCTTGCGCTCCCTCTTCTAATAATTCTGCACAACCAATAGAAGAATTATCAGCGTCAGAAGAATAAATATCAATAAAATGGCAGGAGACAAGAGTAGAAGGATGCTTCATAGCATTGAACACATCAAATACTATTTTTTCATCTTGAAGTCTCAAGATGAGCTTTCCACGTTGCACATCGATGATAGTCCTTGTAGTGGCCATGAAAGGTCTCCCAAGAATGATGGGTACGTCTCTATCTTCCTCTATATCAAGAACTAAGAAATCCACCGGAAAGATGAACTTCTCGACCTTGACCAATACATCCTCAATGATTCCCCTTAGATAAGTGATGGACCTATCTGCCAGCTGAAGCGAAATAGTAGTGGGTTTGGGCTTTGCTAATCCTAACTTCCTGAAAATAGAAAGAGGCATTAAGTTAATGCTCGTACCCAAATCCATTAAAGCCCTATCTATAAGCAATTCACTAATAACACAGGGAATAGTAAAACTCCCTGGATCCTTAAGCTTCGGTGGCAATTTTTTCGACAATAAGGCCGAACACTCCTCATTCAACTTCACCGTGGCATATTCCTCAAACCTCCTCTTATTAGACAAAATTTCTTTCAAAAACTTAGCATAAGAAGGCATCTGCGCTATAGCCTTAATAAAAGAAATGGTTATAAGCAACTTTTTAAACATCTCAAGAAAATGACCAAACTGCTTTTCTAATTGCGTACCTTTCAACCTATGAGGATAAGGGATATAAGGTCTTATCGGATGTGTGATGGGGTTAGCAAATAACCTTGGATGATCCTCCTTTGCAGCTAGTGCTTCCTTGGCCTTCTTGCTATCCTCCTGACTTTCTTCTTCTTCACTCCTTTCCACTTCTTTATCCTTCTGCTTCTCCTTAACTTCCTCAAGCTGTCTACCACTCCTCAATAAGATTGAGTTTGCATGTTCTCTCAGGTTGGCCTCAGTAGTGCTAGGCAATGAACCCAAAGGTCTTTCCTTCAACAAACTTGCAATCTGGTTCATCTGATTCTCCAAATTTTTGATAGCAGATTCTTGATTCTGCATCCTAACCTCAGTGGTGGAGATGTACTTCGAGAGTAGTTCTTTCAGATTGGATTTCTCAGGTGGCACAGGATTTGGAGCCTTAAAACTTGGATGTGGCTGTCTCTGAACACTGGATGACTGCGGTTGTGCCATCTGATCATTCCGCCAAGAGAAGTTTGGATAATTCCTCTACCCTGGGTTGTAAGTGTTAGAATATGGATCTCCTCCCTGTCTGTTATAGTTGCCTACATAATGGGCTTCTTCTTTCTCTTGAGCAAAAGTATTCCCAACTTAACACTTAGAAGATACATGGGAATCTCCACCACAATGCTCGTATATGGCACAACTCCTCAATGAAGAACTAGCCCCTCCTTTCACACTGTTCATCAAATTATCTAGCTTTTTCGTCAAACATCCATCTGAGCTGATAAAGCCACTGTATTGTCTAATCGATCTCCTGTAGGTCGTCTGGGATGCCTTTCTGTATGATACTGAAAGCTGTTAGTGGCCATCTCATCAATCAACCTGTAACCCTAATCTGGTGTCTTTCTCATTAAACTGCCTCCTGCTGCAGCGTCTATGGTACTCCTGGTCGAAGGGGTTATTCTTGTATAAAAAGTATTGACCTGTTGCCATGTGGAGAACCCATGACTAGGACACTGTGTCAACATATCCCGAAATTGCTCCTACGCTTCATATAGACTTTCATATTCATATTGGGTGAAGGAAGTGATCTCATTCTTCATCTTTGCAACCTTGGCAGGAGGGAAAAATTTAGCTAGAAATAATCTCATCATCTCATACCATGTAGTAATTGATCCTGACTGCAAACTAGCCAACTATGCTCTGGCCTTATCCCTTAAAGAAAATGGGAATAGTCTTAATCTCACCGCATCATCTGACACTGCATTTTGCTTGAACAAATCACAAATATCCAGAAAGGTCTCCAAATGGGTGTTCGGATCCTCCAAAGTTAATCCTCCAAACTGAGATGCTCTCACCATAGATGTAATGCTGTGAGGAATCTTAAAACTTGCCGCTGTGATCGTCAGCCTTATAATGAGAGGCATGGGTCTATTGTTGTGTCCCATAGTCAGATCCATCATAGTCAACTCCCTTCTCTCTTCAGGACGCGCTATCAGCCCTTCATTGTGTTGTTCCATCTCTACAAACTGCTCTTCTCTAATCCCTTCTTCTCTGTTACTATTTCAAGCCAATCTGGTTTCCTTGTGCAACCTGTGAATAGTTTTTTCAATCTCAATATCAAGTAGCAAATTCTAGGGCTTTTGACCACGAGTGAGCATAAACAAAATGAAATGAATAAATAATAATAATAACAGTAATTGAAAATAAAACACACCAAATTAAAGCAATCAAGCAAACAACTAAAATACGCAAATAAACAATGAAGCAAGAATTAAATCTGAGACAATTAATACCACTAATCTAATGACTCACAATAAGGAATAGTCCTCGGCAACGGTGCCAAAAACTTGTTACGGTCTAAACAAAACAATATAAATTAAGTTTTACCTAGACGAAACTAGAGGCAAGCGTACCTCGTCGACAAGTAATATAAAATGGTAAGAACCGGATATCGTACCCAAGGGATTCCAACATGCAAGACAATTAAATTAAACAATGCAAAATTACTCAGATGATCAAGAATTAATTGATTTGGAAATAAAATAAATTAAGCAAATCAAGGAAATATGCAAGATGCAAAGTACGAATAATAATAATAAAAAACAACTTGATTTAATCAAATGATAAAAATTGGTTAAGGTGTCAGATTTCAATTGGATTGGATACTAAAAATTGTAATGGTGGATTGATCTAGGAATTACTTCACTTAAGCAAGTCGAACCCAGTGTTCATAGGAATTCCCTTCTTTTCTAAATCTGAGTTACCCACTTAGTTCATAGATAATTCGAAATAAAAGTCATTCAATACGAGAAGCCTAAAATTAAGTTCCTTAATCGGTATCCTCACACAAGATCCTAAGGTTGGTCTACACTTTAGTCTCAAGTATGTCACTTGATTAATTTTTCGACAAATTAAATCCCGTTGGTTATGGCATTTAATCATCTAAAGTCTTAATTCAGGTAATCAAGCTAAATTAGGACTAAATATGCATTCAATTAAGCAAAAATCAATACTAAAAAAATTATCCTAATCCGTAATCAATCTTAACCTTAACTGAAAAAAAAACTTACTCACACATATTCATCAATGCAACACAAATTATAGTCATAATATATAATTGCATTAAGTAAATCCACAAGAATTAAAATAATAAGAAATTAAAAAAATAAAAAATAAATTAAACCCCAGCAAAACCGCAGCTACTGGGATTGAAAAAGCTTGGCCTAAGTTGCTGTCTTCTTTTAGGCTAGCATGAATGGAGACTACTTATGTTGTTGGAGGGTTACGTTTCTGTGTTGTGATGAAGGCTAACTTGATAAATAATTAGTTGTGGTCGTGAATGTCCACTCCTATTCACGCACATTCCTTCTCCACCACCAGCTCTTGCTTTTGTTTCACTGTAACGCTACTCTCCTTTCTTTCTATTTTTCACACTCTCTAGCTACTCTTCTCTGCAGTTGCTACTCCACTCACGCTGTCTTTCTATTTTTTCACGCTACCCTCACTAGTCACGCAACTCCCTCTATTTCTATGTTCATGTTTCTGCTCCAGCTCTCTCTCACGCAGCTCTCCTCTTTTCACGCACTATCTCCACTGTTGCTACTCCACTCCATCTCTCCTTTTTTTTACACTACTCCTACTGCTCTCCTCTTTTCACGCACACTGGCTTCATTGTTTTCTTTTCACGCCCCCTAGCTATTTTTTCTGCAGCTGCCAGCTATCTTCTTTTGTTTCTATCTATTGATGTTTCAACAAAGGTTTCGGCCACCTTATTCACGCACCTCTCTCTCTGCGCAGCCAGCTGCTGTCTTCTATTTATTGAATGATTTTCTAAGAGTATTTAGTCCACCCTTAATCACGCAAACTCATCTCTTCGTCCCTCTCTCATGCATGCCGCCACTTCTTCGTTTGTTTCTTCTCCACTCAATATTTATTTCAGCTCCCTAGGTGTTTCCATAGTCCCACTCTCATTTCACACCAGCTCCCCCTCCTTTTTCACGCATGGCTAACCTTGTTCTCTTGGCCAAAACGTTAATGTTTTTAGCCACCCAAAAACGTTAATTTTTTTGAGAGCTTTTGTTGCTTTAGGCATTTAAAGGTTCCAAATTTAATGTGTGCCTAAAATTAAAACAAATAACTCTTAATTAATGCAATTTAAATATTAAATGAACAAGAGTTTAGCAAATTATGTATCTAAATTCAATATAAAATGCCCATTAACAATTTACTTATTGATTTGGCTTGTAATTTTTTCCCTCTACATTGTAGGGTTTTTCATAAAAATTTTGTGTTTTATTTACTTTCATATCATCTATATTATTTAGGTTGGTTTTTATTGCGTTAGGTTACTAAAAATTGGATGGTTATGTTTTTTGATCTTATGAGTGTTATTGATTGGAGCCCAGCAATTGGTATCATAGCCATAATTATGGAGAGTGAAAACAGATTTATAGTCAGATTAACATTGACGAATTATTCAGTATGGAGATTTATGATATAAGATCTTTTTTATTGCAAAGATCTCTATAACCTAACTGCTGTAGAAAAAAGCATAAAAGGTGATGTCCCTTCTAAACTAAAAAAGATATAAGATAAGAAGTGAAAAAGGTGATGTCCCATCTAAACCAGAAAAGATATAAGTTAAGAAGTGAAGAATGAAGCAAAAAACCTTAAGACATATTAGATAGTGGATTGATGTTAGCATATTCAACTATGTGTCCTAAAAGATCGAATTATTTGAGTTGTGAAAGAAATTGAAGGATTTTTATGAGAGGAAGACTGCTCGCAACAAGGCCTCTTTAATTAAGAGGCTTGTGAATTTGAAGTTGAAAAATAGAAAATTAGTGTCTAAACATTTTAATGATTTTTAGGATATTATCAACAAGTTACCAACCATGAAGATTATTCTCAATGACGAGCTACAAATTTTGTTCTTATTGAAATCTTAGCTATATAGTTAGGAAACCTTGGTTGGGACCATCAACAACTCCTCCCTGGATGGTGTGTTTTCTTTGGATGTGACAAAAGAGAGCATGTTCAAAGAAAAGATTAAGAGTAAGGAGGGTGCCCATAATGTACACGTTCTTATGGTAGAGAGTAGAGGAAGAAGAAGAGTAAAGGTCTTAAAGTGCATGAAAAGTCTAATAATTGATCTAAGTCTATAAATGGGAAGGAGATTAAGACATGTCATTACTACACCAAACTTGATCACATAAAGAAGTTATACTATAAGTGGAAGAGAAACCAGAAGAAGCAAGATCACCATAAAGATAGAGACGATAAAAACATTACCATAATAGCTTCAAAAACAGATGATGAGGTGTCATTGATTTACACAATCTGTAAGTGCTTCCATATTAGTTACTCAGGCACTGAGTGGCTCATTGATATAAGTGCCTTTTATCACTGTGTTTCAAAGAGTGAGTACTTCACCAATTACATGAGTGGTGATTTTAGGAGTATCAAGATGTTTAATTAGATTTCTATGAGCATCATTAGCATTGGTGAATTCTAAGGTTAGACCAATGTTAGGTGCATGCTATTTTTAAGAGATGTACGATAGATTCCTGATTTGTGCCACATTTTGCTATTTGCTAATATGCTTGATAAAGAAGGGTATCGACATAAGGGATGGAAAGTGGAAGATGTCCAAGGGAACAATTACAGTTGCTCATGGCGAGTTATGTTACACCCTATATATTACACACTTAAAAAGTGTTTGGTGGTGAATTATATGTTTTTAAAGAGAATGCTTCTCCAAATTTATGGCATCATAGATTAAGATATGCTAGTGAGCATGGGATCAAGTTGTTGGCTGGTAATTTTTTTATAATCATTGTTTGGTCGAAAAGTAATATCCATTTTCCTTCCGTAGAAGGTCTACTAGAAAGATGGCTAAGTTGGAGTTGGTGCATTCTAATGTATATAGTCTTATTGAGATGGAGTCCTTGGGAGGCAACAAATATTTTGTTACTTTTATTTATAATTCTTCACATAAATCTTGTTTTTATATGTTGAAAGCAAAAACCAAGGTGTTTGAGACTTTTTAGAAATTTCATGTTATGGTGGAAAGGGAGACAAAGAGAAAATTAAAGTATCTTTAAACTGACAATAGAAGAGAGTGCACCTCTAATGAGTTTAAGGATTATTATGTGAGACATAACATAAGATATGAGAAGGAAAAACTTGGTACCCCACAACACAATGGCATTACCAAGAGGATGAATATAACCATTATGGATAAGGTTTGACATATTCTCAGAATGTCTAAATTACCAAAGATGTTTTAGGTAATGCAATCAGAATCATTGTTTACTTGATCAATTAAGCACCATCAATTCCTTTGGGTCTTAATATTCCTGAGAACATATGGATAAGAAAAGACCCCTCTTATTTGCATCAAATGGTATTTGAATGCAAGGCTTTTAAATATATACCAAAAAAGTATAGAATAAAGTTTGATTTGAAGATTACTTTTTGTATATTTGTTTGGTATGGTGATGAAAAGTTTGGTTTCAGACTTTATGACATGGAAAAGTAGAAGGCGGTCAGGAGTAAAGACATAGTCTTCTATGAGCATGAGATGGGTGCAAATCTCATCAAAGGAGGTAATACTATTCGTAATAGTTCTTCCTATGGTGTAGCTAATGTTTCTACTATTTGAATTTTGTTGATTAGTCTAAAGGTGAAGAGGGTGAAGAATATGAGCAAGCACATGGTGGTAATGATTAGGTGCAACCTAATAGCAATGAGCCATATGAGCCACATCTAGAAGATGATGTAGATGAGGTCTATAAGCATCATGAGCTGGGGGAGCAACAGGCTCTAGTGTTGGAAGATATCCAAGTTCTAAGGTCAACTAGAGAGAAGAAGCCTTTAACTAGATACCCAATTCTGGAATATCTCCTAGTTACTACTAGGGGGGCCAAAGAATTTCTAAAAACTAGAGTCATGTAAAGATAAAAACTCTTAGCTCTAAGCAATGCAAGAGGAGATGAATTCCTTGAAAAAGAACGAGATGGATGAGTTAGTGAAGCTTCCCAAATGTAAGAAGACATTGAAGAATAAGTAGGTGTTCAAGATTAAGAAACATGGTGATAAGTTGGTGAAGCATAAGGTGAGATTAGTGGTAAAAGGATATAATCAGAAGAAGGGTATCGACTTTGATGAGATTTTTTCAACAATGGTCAAGATGACTTCGATTTGGACTATATTGGGTCTAATTGCCATCTTGAATATTAAATTTGGATAACTTGATGTGAAAATTGCTTTTTTACATGGCAACTTACATGAGGAGGTATATATAGAGCAGTTAGAAGGGTTCAAAATCCAAAGGAAATAGGACCTTGTCTGCAAATTAAAGAAGAGTCTTTACGAGCTCAAATAGGCACCAAAGTAGTGGTATCAGAAGTTTGATTTATTTATGATTGGCAATGGTTATAACTAAACTTTAGCTGACCTTTGTATATATTTCAAGAAGTTTACTGATGGTAACTTCATCATTCTTCTCTTGTATGTTGATGATATGTTGATAATAGGATAAGTTATTGACATGATTTATAGGTTAAAGTAGGACTTGTCCAAGTCCTTTAACATGAAATATTTGGATCCTTAAAAATAGATTTTGGGCCACAAAATCATTCGTGAGAGGAAGGCTAGAAAGTATATTAAATAGATACTTGAAATTCTTAATATGAAGAATGTCAAGCTAGTTAATACACCATTAGTAGCTAATTTTAAGTTGAGTAAGCATGTTTGTCCTACTACTAAAAGGAGAAAGATAGTACGTCATCTATTATATATTCCTATATTTTTGGTTCTTTGATGTATTTCATGGTATGCACAAGGCTAGATATCGTAGAGGCTATTAGGTTGGTGAGTGGATATTTGCAAATATAGGAAAAGGTCATTAGGAAGTAACGAAATGGATCTTTAGATACATGTGGGCACTTCCATAAGGAGTTTGTGCTTGAGTGGTGGTGGGCTAATTCTAGGAGGGTATAAAGATAACTGGAGATCTCGATAACAAAAGTTCACTTCAGATTATTTGTTCAAATTGACTAGGGGAGTCATTTTTTAACAATCTAAGTTACAAACATTTCTTAACAATCTAAGTTACAAAAGTGTGTAACTTTATCAATAAATAAAATGAAGTATGTTACAATCATGGAAGTAGGAAAGGAGATGCTTTGGTTGAAGCAATTCCTTTAAAAGTTGGATGTGAAACAAGATGAGTACGTAATATTTTGTGACAATTAAAAAACCATAAATTTGAGCAAGAGTTTTATGTATCATTCTCACACCAAACATATTGATGTCAGGTATCATTGGTTACAATTTATGATTGAGGAGTAACTAATGAAATTGAAGAACATTCACACAGATAACAATGGTGCTGATATATTGACGAATGTGGTTTTTGGGAGCAAGCTTGAGCTTTATGGTAAGCTCGCTAGGTGGTTTTCAAGTAATCAATATGGTGCATTTTTCTCCTCCAAAATAGGCTAAAAAGTGTGATTATTATGGGTTCAAGCCTATTTTGGAGACATTTGTTTAAATAGTACCACCACATAGGGTCATAGTTGCCTTCATAGATCAAAAGGAATGAAGATCGAGCAAAATCAAGCCAAAGAAATGATGAATTGAAATTGTTTCTAAAAGACACACCTATTTTTG
Source organism: Erythroxylum longipes (assembly GCA_027563885.1). Classification (NCBI taxonomy): domain Eukaryota; kingdom Viridiplantae; phylum Streptophyta; class Magnoliopsida; order Malpighiales; family Erythroxylaceae; genus Erythroxylum; species Erythroxylum longipes. The sequence continues at coordinate 25,167,694 of JAOQMS010000178.1, read as the reverse complement.
GGTCAGACATGCCTATGTTCTTATGACTATGTTCAGGTTGAATGATGAGCATCGAGGTTAGACACACTTATATAAAGATGGACACGTTTGTGTCTATAGACTATATGAGTTTGAGTAATCGTGTATCTCCATGATTGCCGAGTATTAAAGTAGTGTTGCGAGACACAGTTACTAGATATACTCGTGTGTGTGACCGTATTTGTTATAAAAGTCCTAATTTTTAATACAAGGTGTAAATTGCAAATATGATGGGCATCATTAAGATAATAGAAAATAGACGTTGAAAAATGAAAGGAATCAAGGAGCGAGAGAGAAAAGTAGACTTTCTTATTCCATTATTTGGAATTCTTCAACTACAAGTTATATTTGGTGGTTTTGATGTTTTAAGATTAGTTTGGGAGTAATATTAATTTGGGATATCAATTTTAACTTTATTGTGAAACCTTATTGGATTACATATAATTATATTATGGTTGTGCTTCAAGTTGGGGTCAATATTTTGAAATTTAAACTCTTGTAAATTTGCTATTTGATTAGTGGATTTATTTTTCAGTTTGGCCGCTAGCTTTTTCTTTCTACAATAGAGGGTTTCCTGTAAATTTGGTGTTCTATTTACTTTCTCCTCATTTATATTGTTTGGGTTGGTTGTTTATTACGTTTGGGTTACTTGAAATTGGTTTACTGTGTTTATTGATCTTGTAGGTGTTGATGGTTGGAACTCATTAGAAATTGCAATGTTTAGAATCAGAAGGAAGAGGAAGCCACAGTGAAGGAGGTTGTTCGTTCCAATTTACCTTTAACATCTTCCTAAATAATAAATATTATAGATTAATTAATCTAATTTGTATCCAATTTACCTTTAACATCTTCCTAGATAATAAATATTATAGATTAATTATTCTAATTACAAATTATACATAATTTTAATTTTTAAAATCTGTTATTGGGGCCCATAATACCACATGGCAACTACATGCTCGTGGGACTTATCAACAAATTTAAATATATATAATAATTGTCACGTCAGTATTGACGTGGTATTTAGTTGACGAAATTTTAACTTGTTAAAATTTTCTTCTATTATGGGTTTATTTTGAACATTTTAAAAGCATTAAGGTTGAAATTGAATGCTCTGAAATGTTAGAGTTAAAGTTGTATTCTAGTGAAAATTTGTAAGATTAATAATGAAAATTTTACTTTTATAAAGGTATAATTTATGATTAATTTTTTTGTTATATCTATATATTAACATGTTATTAAAATTAATATAAATTTTTTAAAAATTATGAACTTTGCTCAATTTTACAATACTAATTTTAACTTTTAAAAGTAGCGATAAAAAATTCTATTTTTTATTTTTTATAAATATAGCCTAAAGGTTACTTCAACAGTGAACGATTCTAATATGACTCACCATGTCAATAGACCTATTAAATATATGACTGCCATATGACTTATTAATATCATGTATGATTAAATAGTACAATTAAAACAAAAACTCTCATCTCTCATTTTCCTAGTTAAACTCTCATCTCTCATTTTCCTAGTTCTATGCTCAATGGACTTACATGCTGTTTTCAAAACCACCTTTAAATGGATAAAGGAGAGTCTACTAGCTCTAGGCCTAAACACCAACCTCAGTAAGGATATGGCTTATAAATAAAACCTTTTATGAGTTTGGAAACTAATAACTTTGTGATTGTAGTTTACTCTGTTACTTGATGTACTTCCTCTTGATAAGTTTTAAGGCTGATGTATGGTTTCTGCATCTATCTAGGTAAGGAATAGGTTGCTTTCTTTGTTTTTGGTTTCTTGCTAGGAATTTTCTAGCTTAATCTTTGCCTTGGGATTGTTTAATGTTGCATCTACCTTTAATGTGTCTTTCTCTTAATTTATTTTTTATCTTCTCCATGAAAAGGAAAATGAAGCAAGTATATTATAAAACAAACACATTTATAGTGAAGAGATCAATCACAAATCACTAAATTTGAGCATATTTAAGAAGAAATCTCATATTAGTAAAAAGAGATAAGTCACCAAAATAATGAAGCCAATTAAAAAAGGTGAAAATCAAAAGAAAGAAATAAAAAAGTTAAAGATAGAATTATTCTTTGAATTAAGCTTTTTAATTGTACGAATTGCGAGAAATAGTGAAAAATATCAAAGTATTTTCTAATACTACAAATAAAAGTTTAAGCTCATGATGCAAGCAAAAAATGTGTTAAAATAATTGCTTTTAACTAATTAACTAATAATTATTTACAATTGACAAAAAATTAAACATATACATTCTACATCCCCCTTACTCTCAAAATGGAGCTTAGTGAATGTCAAATAAGCCCAACTTAGATATAAGCCCAACTTAAATAGAAAATAAGATAAGGATTGAACAGTTAGGGCTTCATAAACATATTTGCAATGGTTGGTGGAAATGTGAATAGCAGAAATAAAGTCATGCTTGTATTGATCACGAACTAAATCGCAATTAATTTTAAGATGGTTCAAGCATTTATAGAAGACTGGATTAGTTGTAATGTGAAGTGTTTCTTGATTATCACACCAAATAGGGATAGGTGAGGGAACTAGAAATATGCAAATCATTAAGAAGATAAGAAACCCAAAGCAATTCATTAACAACAATCTTCAGCTTCAGTTGATGATCTGGAGATTATAGATTACTTTTTAATTTTCTATGAGATTAAAGAGGACCCTGTGAATATATAAGACCTTGACATAGATCTTCTAGAATTCAGGCAAGATGCCCAGTCTGCATCACAATAAGCTTTAAATTTGAAAGGATTATTTGTTGGGAAAAATAATCCTTTTGATGGACAATGATTTAAGTGTTTAAGTAAATGAATAGCAACATTCTAATGTTATTGATAAAGAGCTTAAATATATTGACTTAATTGCTACACTCCATAGGTGATATCAGGTCAAGTAAATCTTAGATAAAGAAGTCTACCCATAAGTATCCTTTATTTTCCTGCATCATTAAGTAAGTTTGATATCTTTAAGAAGAGGAGTAATATTAGATTTAACATTAATAAGTCATGCATCCTTAATAATATCTAATATATACTTTCTCAGATTCACTAAAGTTCCAAATATGGATCTAGCTATCTCCATCCCAAGGAAGTAATTAGCATTTCCAAGATCTTGAATGGTGAATTACTCATAGATAGAATTTTTAACTTCAAGTAACTCAACTTTTAAAGTGTCAATAAGCAGAATATTAATAAGATATACAATGAGAGTTATAAAAGGAGTACCTAAATATTTTACGAAGAGATAATGACCATGGATGGATTGAATGAAACCAAATGAATTTAACAGAGTGGTAAATTTATAATTTCAATATTTGGAAGCTTGCTTAAGATTGTACAAAAGTCCTTTAAATTTACAAACTTTACCTCCTTGTCCTTTGAGTATCCCTCAGCTGGAATCATGTACACCTCTTCATCTATAAATCTATGTAAAAGAAGCATTATTTATGTCAAGTTGATGTAAAGGCCAGGAATATGAAGATGTCATAACCAACAAAAGTCTAATAGTAACAGTCTTAGCCACAAGGGAAAAATTGTCTATATAATCTATTCCTTCAACTTGGTTATACCCCTTGGCTATTAAATGGATTTAAATCTATCAATGCTTCCATCAGGCTCAATTTCAGTTTATATACCCATTTCGAACTAATGGCTCTTTTTCTTTTAGGTAATTTGAACAATTCCCATATTTGATTAGCATTAACAACATTTAACTCTTATGTATAGTTTTCATCCAATTTGCACTAGTTTATTCCTATCTATAAGATTGTGGCTCTTGGATATTTGACAAATTTACTATAAAAGACATGTATGTGGATGTGAAATTTGTAGGTTGAATGTAAGGGTAAGTGACAGATGTGTGATAAGATAATACAGGGCCTTCAAACAAATATTGTATACTGGCACTATGATCATGATCATTAGAGACCATATGTAAAAATCATTTAAGAAAGTTTATGAATCAATATTTTGCTTCTTTTTAATTAAGAAATATGAGAGGAATTGTAAGAATTTGTTAAAGCAGTTTCACGTGTAAGTAGAAAGTGATCAAATTCATTAAGTGAGGAAGAATTAGGTATGTTTAGTATAATGTTTTCCTGATATATATGTTGGTAAAGAAGTGTTTTACGGTGTAGGTGTGTAGGTTAAGAAGTCATTTGAATGTCTGTCCAAATCAACTAATATGGTTGACAAATCAATATTGCGTTCAGAAGTTGAGATAAACTTGTATGGAAATTAAGTTTCATGAAAAACCATATATCTAGATATAAAGAACAATTTAAGAGTCAAGATCAAATAATTTGAAAGCTTTCTAACCTTGATTTTATCCAATAAAAATACATTTGTAGGCTATTTTGTCAAATTTATCTTTATGCGGGTTGGTACTAGTTGTAAAATAAAGATGTCTAAAGGTTTTAAAGGCCATGTCTACATAAGATTTCATAGGGTGATTTCCACTTTAGGACTCAAGTAGGAAGTCTATCAATTATGTGTGTGGCTATAAGAATTGATTCTCCCTATAATTTCATAGGTAATGAAGTTTAAAACATAAAAGCTATAACCAGTTGTAAGAAATGCTTATGTTTTCTCACTACTATCCCATTTTGTTGTAGAGTATATATACAAGATTTTTTATATAATTCCTAGCTCACTAAACAACCTTTAACAATCATTGCTTAAAAATTCAGCTCTATGATTTGACCTTGTAATCTTAACAAACTTTTTAAAATGATTTAATATCATTCTAAAAAAACTACAATGCATAAACTACTTGACTTTTATGATGCATCAAATTCATATTGCTCTGCTAAAATCATCCACCGAAGTAATGAAATAATGCCCACTACATAAAGATCTTTGCTATATGGTCCCTATATATCTATATGCACCAATTGAAAAATATATATGGTTTGTATTTTACTAAAAGGAAAGGGTAATCAATACTGCTTAGTAAGATGACATATACCATAAAAATTTTCTAAACCATTCGATTTATTATAAATACAACCAATATGTCGAAGTACAATAGCAAAAGGATGTCCTAATCTTCGATGCCAGATCAAGTATATAGGCATTGAATTAACAAAATCGTAATCAATATTGCTTGATAGTTTCCTTATAAAATGAAATTTTATCTAGGATGTATAATCTTCCTATCACCTTACCAACTGCTTTATTTTCCTAATCTTCAGGTCGTATAAAATGCAATATGAAGCACAAAATCTAAAGGTAATTGAGGTAATGTTAGTATGTTTGTTTACAGATAAAAAATTGTATTTAAGAGTGGGAGCATGTAAGGGTTCAGTTAACACAAGGTTTTTGTTTAATGTAACATCACCAATGTGATGAACAAGTTTTAAAAGTCCATTTGGCAAATAAACAGGGGTAAACTTATCAATCACAACAGGGTAACTTAAGAGGTTGAGATCCACACAAATATGATTTCAAGCTCCAGTGTCTAATATCTAATATCCTAGTTCTATTAAATTAAGGCAATTTGTAATTATGTATAACAACATACCTATAAAGTAATTCAAATGTGTAAAATTCACAATAATAGGACCAATATGAGCCTTTACCTTTATCAATTTTAACATTTCTTGCTTTATCATACCGGCTAAAGATGAAGTCTTAGTACCCTTTTCTCCTTCTTGTTCCATTTGTTCATTAGTTGCATTAGCTGGAAAGGATCTGTTGGTCGCCTTTCCTTTCTTTTCTTGTAATTCTTTATACCGATCTAATATTCTATGTAGCTTGAAACATGTATCCTTTTGATGCCCATTTTTCTTGCAATAATTGTAGTACATTCACTCTTATCTATAACTCCTCCTTTCTATTTCATATTTTGCTTTCCAACCCCATCATTACACTTCTTAATATTCTATATTCTCGCCAACATTACATTTTTCTCAATTCTATCTAAAAACTCCATATGGACTTCCCTTTCTTTTCTACCTTTAAGACCATGGAATAGGCCCTGTTAACAATAGTAAACGATCCATAACTAGAATTTGGTTTCTTACATTATCATAATTGTCATTAAGTCTTATTAATAATTGCATAAGTTGACGAAGAGAAGCTACATTTGCGAATCCTTTAGCAGACCCACATGTACATTATGTAGCTCCATCACAGTTATATTGTGGAATAAGTATAAACTTAAGAACTGATCTTATAGTTTCCTAAGTTTAGAAAATATTTGTCCACATACGTGTTTCCATATGACTTAAAGCTTATTTCCCTATGCAATTGATACACCAGTGGACCATTACATTCCCTAAACCTTTCTATTAGTTCTGACAACAGTTCCCTTGCAGAATTAGCGTAAATGAAGGCCTTAACAATTTGTTTAGACATAGAATTCAAAATCTAAAATCTCACTATATAATTGATGTATTCATTTATCATAATTATCTAAATCTTGATTAGGTTTTATGCATTTTCCATCAATAAATCCTAATTTCATCTTTTCTCCTAAAGCAATTCTTATTGATCTACTCTAGGTCAAATAGTTATCTCCAATAAAAGTAGATGTTACTAGTATCATACTTAGATGATTTGATCCCTGAAGATGTAGTGGATTTCCATCATCATACATCTGATTTGTGTCCCCTTGTAGATTTGTTTCCAAAAGGGAATCTATGTTCGATTTGTCTAAGACATCTTCCATTTTGTAATAAGATGATTAGCTCTAAAATAAAGATCAGTTTTTCTTCAGATCATAATTATCAAACTGAATTGGGATTAAGTTTCTATAATACCACGAACTAAGATATACTTACAAAGATTATGAGAAATAGTGGAAAATGTCAACTTATTTTCTCATACAACAAATAAGAGCTTAAGCTCCATTTTATACAAGGTCAAAATAAATTAAAATAACTGCCTTTAACTAACTAACTAATAATTATTTTCAATTGACAATAAATTAAATTAATACATTCTACACTCTGGAGCTTGTCTTTCTTACTCCTTAATTTAGACAAGTAGTGAACTAAAACCAGAGAAAGGATACAAATATAAGTAGTCTTCAAGATTTAAAATAATGATAACATTAAAAAAAGAAAAAAAATTTGAAAAAAAATAACAAGTTACTACCATAGTGTTTCATGGGCTTCATAAAGGAACTACTTTGGAGAGGATCTGGACAGTGAGTGACATTTGCAACCCGGGAAGAGCATAACCAAAAAGATAAAGAATTCATAGAATAGTGGATAACTTATCTATATCATAAGGGGGGAAAGATGAAAGGATGTGAAGCTTGGGAATTTTAGTTAATAATTCAGCAATCTCACCTAATGCTATGTTTTGTTGGGTGGTTATTAATGGAATGAAATAGAATGTAATATTATTCCATCATTTGAGAGGAAAGTTTATAATGGAATTTAATGAAATAAGATGGAAGGAGAGTGGTCACATTACATCCTATTCTATTCTAAACAGTAAAAATAAGTAACCTCTCATTTGAGAGGTTTGGGATGACATATAAAATGATAAACTATATTTCACTATATTGCATTATAAACCCTTCTTCTAAACAACATTTCACTATATTACATTATGAATCTTTCCATTCCTCCCAAACAACAATTTTCTAATATTACATTCATTATAAACCATTCCATTCCATTAAAAATTTTACGTTTAATCGAACATAGCCTAAGAGACGATTGAAATTAACGAGGAAAGAGAGAAGAGGAGAGGAGAGGAGCGGAGAGGAGATGGTGTGGTCATAAAGAATAGCTGAACAACATAGTTAAAATGAATGGTTGTTTGATGAATAGGTAAACCTCTTGTAGAAGAAAAGGGAAGAGATTAATAGTGGCTAGATTCAAAATAAGCGAAGACAACGATGGAGAACTAGAAAAAGAAGAAGTGGTTTAAAGATGGAACATGTCAACTCAAGCTTGGGTTGTGTTGAAGGCAATGTTACGAATACCATACCGGACTTACAGATTGAGTTTTGGTACGATACTGTATCGGTACTGGTTAATACCGAGTACCGTTTCGGGTAATTTTTTAAATTTATGAAATAGTCTCTGAATTTTTTTAAAAATTACAAAATAATTCATTGTCATATTGTACAGTTGTATTGTATCTTTTTAACTCTGTCTCCAAAAATCATAATAATAAATAATAATCACAATTAATATGAAATAACAATAATTTCAAATATTTCACATATAAATAATAACCACAATTTTTGTGAAAAAAAGACAATCATCATCATACAAATATAAAAATAAAAACAATACAAACTATTTAAAATATTACAATTTCAATTTTCATTATATAGTAAATAATAATTATGTCAAAACATCTAACAAAAAGAACAATAAGTATCCTTAACTCTTAAATTATTACAATTTACAAGAAGGGTTCGTGATAAGGAAACAACTAAGTAGAATTGAAACATGAAATAAAAAATATGTTATTTAATTTACTATCAATTAAATATATTATATATTTAATTAATTAAAATTAATTATTACTAAAATTATAAATATC
>JAOQMS010000178.1:25143243-25156302 GCA_027563885.1 Erythroxylum longipes | reverse complement strand
TTAATTACTTTAGGGTGATGAATCCTATCTTGATCACTCAACTACTTCCATATAGTTCATGCTACATCCAATGACTACCGTTGAAACGACCAATGATTAAATAGGTCATAAGTAATATCAAAACATAGCAATCCCCATATAATATAACTTTGATGACCTCAAGTCAAATGATCACTTATACAATCATTACAATGAGAATTTCATAGACATACAAGTAATGTTTGCAAATGGATTTCTTATGTCGGGTCTGTTCAGTGAGCTTGTTCTCTAGCAAGCACCCATACGTTTGTTTAAGTATCTCTGAATTTTAGTCTATGAGATCGACTATTTCTTTCAGAAAGAAAAACATAACGTATGCTAGTCTTTTTATGTTCTATTAATGTCCAATTTTAACAGAACAATGACTAGGAATATTTAGGAATAATGCACAAATGCAATATGAATCTCATAATTATAAGCTTAATATAATTTCACTTGTAATGTACAGTTATTCCATGAACTTTATCTTATACATCTAAACATGTATAAGATAAATAATACCTTTAAATAATTTGCCACTAAACTACAACTAAAACAATTGACTGTAGGGCATAAATTACCAAAACCATGGAAAATAATACAGGTTCAAACATTTCAGGAGAACATAGATGCTTTAAGAGCGACGATGGAGTTCAAGTACTTGGGAATGTCACGTGTGGTAGAAAGTGGTGTAATTAGTTTAAACGGATAGCGAATTGAGCGAGGCACTGGCACCGACAATTGAACTGAAGTTGTGTGGTCCATGGTGACGAATAATGGTCATGACGGGGATACTACATAAGAGCTTCAATTTTCAACACTGGCTGCTCTATTATCCCTGTACTAGCCTGTACTAGTTGTGGGATCATATTTCCTTGGTTGGTGGGAAACGTATTATGTTGTTTCTTTTAATACTGAATATTTTTAACTAAACGGCTCTTGCAGGATCCGTTGTAGTCTAGTTGGTTAGGATACTCGGCTCTCACCCGAGAGACCCGGGTTCAAGTCCCGGCAACGGAACATACATTTTCAATTTCAAATAGCACTAAAACGACACCGTACCTTCAGCCTGGTCTACTGTATGCCGTCACCACTGCTACTATCGACACATATCTCTTAATCACCGTTAAATCGCTATCAAGACGAACGCTTAGAAGGTCGTCCCACCTAGAACCTAATGTCATCTTTCAACAGAGCCCCAACTTCTCTTCCTCGTTGTCTCAAAGCCACTTTAGCACTAGCGGGCGTCTTAGAGCTATTTCCTTTAATGTCCAAACCCCTTTGGCTGACGAAACTAAGACTACTGGATCTGATCATACTGTCTGCTTCTAATCTCTTCTGCCACCAGGTAAAGTTACTAGCTTCAGTTCCCTTGAGTTTAGTGTTGGGTAGTTTTCGCTTGTAAATTTTTGCCATCTCAAAGTTCCTGCAAGTTCATTGCTTTCTTCTCTTCTGGTTTTTATGCAATTTGAGTTGATGATGCGGGTAGTATCACAATTCAGCTCAAGTATTTTACATTGGCGTTGTTCAGTCTGTATCTTTTAGTTTAATGGAATTTCTAGTTTCTATGTGTGTGCGAGTTAAGTTAAATATGAGATTTTTTTTTTCTCTAAAGGTGTAATTATGGTTTTGTTCAAGTTACTGTGCGATGTTGAGAACAGAACTAAAGGAACAAGTAGCTTTATGATAGTGTATAGTTGCTTATATTTTCGGATACACACCAAAAGTCAGCTAGTTATTGGAAAAGGTTGTGTTCTTGCGAATAACTCAATGGCTTGCGATTCCATAGTGCTGTATTATTGATAAGGCTCTCATTTCTTTCCAAAAGTAGAGCACGATTATAACACAGATCGTTTTAAAAAAGAAAAGGAAAAGAAAGATGGCTGACTCTGTATGTTATATCCTCCTTTAGTTTGTGTTACCTTACTTAAACCATGGCTTTTGACTTGGCAGTTTCAGATAATATGTTTGGAATTACTGGTTGTCCCTCACGGGGATGTCTCCGGACACCTTTGCATGGCCTAAAGCCACTTGGCAGGCGAGTCCCAGCTTTCCCTAATGGTGGAAAACAGAAAAGCAAGATTGATTTAAGATACATGAATAGGTACTTCTGCTTTAAGATGCTAAACTTTGTTTTGGGTCATACACAAAGTGATTATTTTTTCATTTTGCTATCACATGCTTAGTTATTGGACTGGTTCTGTGCAAAGCTGTAACACAAAACAGTTATACTTGGTCAAGTGTGCAACGGATACTCCCTGTGGCGGAGATATGACAAATACTAACCCAGGTAAGCACATCGTTTTGTTGATGAGTTAGCAGACTACTATTTACTATGAAGATTTTTCTGTTTGTTTGTTTTATTGTTTGTTTGTGTGTGTGTGTGTGTTGGGAGGTGGGGAGGGGTTAAAGACCAGAGGAGGTATTCAGAAAAGGATTTTCAAATTAATAGTTTATTCTGTACAATTCTCTGTATATAGTATATACATATATAGCAAAGTGGGAACCCTTTCGTATATGACATGACTTTCTTGTTGATTATAGTTTATCTGTCTGAGGGATAAAGGATACATGAAGGTATTGATATTTTTCAATTTGTTTATGAGGCAAGATGGAATGTTTATGACTGTTGTTCATCTATATTTGGTTTGAATTGAATCAATTCTTTGATTTTTGAGATTATGTATATTACAATCATGAGATTTTTTATTAGGAAATTTCAGCCTAGAAAGTGTCATTTGCATCAAGAAGATTTGAGCTGCTTCTGTTGGGAGTAATATAGTATTCACTAAGTGGGGCAATGGAATCTTCAGTGACCCACAAAAGTGTGCACTTAATATCTGCCAATTGTTTAATATGCATTGACGCAGCTTCGGGGGTGTTCCAATTGGTTCATGGAGTCTCCTTAAATCCTCCAACTGTGGAGGTCATGTTCAAGTCCCCGTGACTCCACAAGATCTCTAAATGCTAGGAGGTGCGGGTTGTACTATGTTAACAACCATATAATCCGAGCTCTTCACATGACTTGGACTCTTTGGTTTGCCAAGTCATTTACCGGAACATGTGGTTTGTGGGTTGTACTACATCAACAATTATTTAGTCCAAGCTTGTCACTTGACTTTGACTCTTTGGTTGGCCAAGTGATATATCAGAACATGTGGTCTGCGGCTATTACATACACTTGAGGGTTTATCCATTGTGCACCTACAGATAGGCTGCAGGTTACCCTGTTGTAAATAAAAGTGCATTGACACTTGGCATATTAGTGCTACTTTCATTTTCGAAAAATCTAGAATTTGGAAATCTTGGCTGCTTATGCATAGGTTGTTGGTATCCAAATAATAATAATGGCAAGGCCATCCTCTTTTCTGTTGAATTTCTGATCAGCCTGAGTTTGTGTCCCTTGTTTATTGAGATGCTTTACTTGAAAAAATTGTCAAAAACTAGCTTCATTAATCTTTGAATCTTTCTTATACATGTTTCTCCAAGTTCAGTTGTTTTTCCTAGAATCAATGTGAGGGAACCCTACAAGCGGCTTGGAATAAGCAAGGAAGCTTCCGAAGATGAAATTCAAGCAGCACGGAACTTCCTTGTTCAACAATATAGTGGGCATAAGCCAAGTGTGGATGCAATTGAGGCAGCCCATGATAAAATAATCATGCAGAAGTTTTATGAAAGGAGGAACCCAAAAATTGACATCAAGAAAAAAGTTAGGGAAGTGCAGCAATCTCGTTTTGTCCAGGTTATTGTGAGCAGGTTCGAAACGCCCTCCTCAATTGTCATTTTAAAAACGTCAATCACATTTCTGGTACTTGGAGCTCTTACCCTTCTGTTTCCAACGGAAGAGGGTCCTACTCTTCAGGTGGCCATTTCCTTGTTGGCTACCATCTATTTTATACATGATCGACTAAGAAACAGATTCCGAGCTTTCCTTTACAGGTATGTAGCAACTCAATCTTGCGAGATGTTTTCCCTGGAACTGTTTTCTTTTTGTCATTAGGTTATGCTTTCATGGCTACTTGTAGTATTCTGATTTTGTCTTCCAGATTGGTTCAGGCTCTATTAAAAGCATTCTTCTATCTTCTTTGCCTTTATGTATACTGGAACTAAACTTTTTAGCTTGTATGATGCAGTGTTGCAGCTTTTATTTTCTCGTGGTTGTTTGCGACCTTTTTGATGGTATCAATAATTCCACCATTGCCATTTGTTAAAGGGCCAAGAAGTTTTGAAGTGACCACTTCATTGATAACATACCTACTACTTTGGGTTTCATCTGCCTACCTCAAGTAGTTACAGCTTTCTCTTAGTTAAGAAAAGAGATTTTTTAGTTGATACTGGCTAGAGGTTCCCCAATCTTGCATTTGCGTTGAGCTTCATATGCTAGAATATAGAGTCTGCTGCTTCAAAAGATTTTGGAAATGAGCTGTGTTGTTTTGGGAAGATGATCTGCAAAAGTGGTGGTTATAGCTGCTTGCAGAAGAAATGCAAAACTAGTCGCTTCAGAATAACTAATGCATTTATTTTTCATGCACTTCCCCTCCTTTTTTAGTTATCTGCTGGGGTTGGTTTATTGTATAACACCAACTACTTTTGAAGGCTTCATTTGTTTGGGTTTGGTGCTTGATGCAATGAAATGATTCGACGAGTGGGAAAAGTTGGTGTCATAAAAAGCATTTTGGGCTGGTAGAATCAAGGGAGATCAAGCTAAAAAAGAAAGGATGATAAGATAAAACAGAATCAAGGCAATAATGATAAAAGTCGTGATTGCAATCAAGATTTAAGGTAATAATGAAGATAATACCAGCTAATTATAATGCATAAACAAAGTATTTTAAAATTTTATTATGATTATGTCTTTTATTTTTAGTCGAGGATTGAAATTCCTATTATTATGTACTACTTAAAATAGTAATTTATCTTCGTTATTTAAATAGCTTAACGTATTGAAAGAAGGCAAGCAAGAAAGTTTATTAGTTTGAGATAGGCAACTCTTTTTCGCTTTGAACTCCAAAGTAGGTAGTCCCCTTGTTGATGAGTTCTATCCACTCTTTTTTATTACGGGTTATCGTAGAAATTTCAAGCAAAATTGTTCCCCTTCTAGATCTTAATCCAAGGCTTACAACATCTTGACATTGGAACTTGGAGCCATGGCAGATTTAGGCTGTGTTTGGATCTGTGATACAGTGAAAATAAGTACTTATTCACCGTATTTTTTAAACGCGATCACATGTTTGGATCTGCGGTAAACAATCGGAGGTTAGAAAAAAGTACGGTGCTATCGCAGAAATCAATAAGCAGAAAGAGAGTTGCGGTGAGAAACTGCTTCTGTGGTAGAAATTTTACTTTCCATTAATAACTTTCACTGCAAGTATTATTTTTCATTATACTCTTAATTAATATGGCTAATAATATTTTTATGAAATATTTTATTTATTAAATTTATTTTATTTATGTTTTCTTATTTTAATTTAATATTTTCTTATTTATAATTTTAAATTTATATGAATAATAATATTTTTTAAATTATTTATACAAAAATTAATAGTTTACTAAATCAATAGGCTTTTTAGTTATTTTATCTCTTTTCAGCAATAGCAATCGAAACTGCAATGGCCAAACACCTATTTTCACGTTTTAATAGTTATCAAAACAGCAATTCTAAACACATAAGTACTTATTGAGAATAAATACTTATCATTTCAGTAGGTTAATTTCAGTAGGTTGTCAACTGCCACCGCTTTCCCAAACTAAGCCTTAGGCAACTAAATGAACTAAATAATGGAGATGAGGAATACAACATCTTGATATTAGAACTAAGAGTCATGGCAGATTTAAGCAACTAAATGAACTAAATAATGGAGATGGTGAAACAAATGTTGGAGAAACATAAGGTCTGAGTACCAGGCAACACTTGCTCCTTTGATTACCAAAGTTGGCAATGTGTCTCAAACTCAAGAAGGCTTATCAAGTCTGAGACTCTAAGCATAAAATTAGTAATGGAAAACTAATAACATATGCATAACCAAAATTTGTATTAAGGGATGCTCAAATAATAACTTTGTTTTCTGATATGCAAAATTGATTTCCCTTTATATGATAGAGAAAGAAGACCCAATTGAATAGTTAAACATATATGATAACTTATTTTACGACCAGCAAATAACTAAGAAATATAAGGTTGGACTTACTTCATTCGATATGACTGGAAATGTTATAAGCCTGAGAAAAGGACCTCATCACGAGAAAATTAATAGTGAAGTTCACCTCTTTTCCTTTGCTAATGTTTTTTCCTTTCTTTGGAGAGCCTATCTTGGTAAAGAAATGGGATAACTATTCTATTATTAATTAAATTAATTAAGATAAATATTGTTTGCTTCTTATTACATAATACTTGCGTATACATAGGGAAAAGGAAGATATTGTGTAAAATCTTAAAAGGAAAACAAATTCCTACCTAAATTAGGAATCCTAATCAGGTAGTAATATTAACAAACCCAAAACAGAATAATATGTAAAAATAGTTATTTCATAAGCAAGCAATTTAACAGAAGACTTCCTAATTAAGAATCTTCAACTACCACTTTTGCTTTGTTGCTCCTACAATGGTAACTTTTTCCAATAAAAGCATCCACATCATTACTCCCCTCCTCGACATTGAGCTTGCCCTCAAGCTCGAACTTAGGATATCTTGCCTTGTAATAATCTCGGTTCTTCCTAGTAGCAATGCTTGGAGAAAATCCCTCCCACTGAACTAATAGCTCCCATACGCCACAATTGAGCATAGTTGACAAAAATTGTTGTAGTATGGGATAAGGTTTGCCCTCTTTTAGAGGTAGCAATATGGGAATGAAGTCAAGGAGTGCTCCTTTAACTTTTTCAAAATTAATTCATGGAACACATTAAGGATACGAATATTAAGGGGTAACTCTAAGCAGTATGCCATTATGCCCACTTTAGTTATGAATTTCAAGGGACCATATAACTTGGGCATAAGCTTGTGAAACTTCCTCTTGGACACTGAGTGTTATCGATAGTGTTGTAGCCGCAACCACATCCATTCACTTGGTTTAAATGGAAGCTCCCAGTGCTTGGAGTCATGAAGCTGCTCATTTAGGATTATGTTTAAAACAGTTGCTCCCGAACTTCCTGTAATACCATATCTTGTGTTTATAAAACTTTATCCATGACATGCACCATTGTGGAACTAACTTCATAGGATAGTAAACTTGGGAGATCCCTACCACAGACTAATCTAAAGGGTGTCATTTTCAGTGAACTATGAAAGGATGTATTCTGAAAATAATTTGCCTAAAGAAGCCATTGAAGTCACTGCTTAGGTCTATCTCCCGCAAAACATCTCAAATACATTTTAATAGTACGATTAACTACTTCCATTTGACCATCTGTCTAAGGATGGTAAGCAAAAGACAAAACTAACTTGGTCCCACAAAGCTGAAATAATTCCTTCCAAAACAAACTACTAAAAATAATATCTCTATCCTAAATAATAGACTCAAGTAACCCATATAAACGAAAAACTTCAATAAAGAAAGTATGTGCCATGTAATAGCAAAGTATGGATGTGACATTGGCATAAAGTGTGCAAATTTTGAAAAGTGATCCACCACCACGAAAATAATTGATTTACCTCCCACCTTTAGTATTCCTTCTATGAAATTCATGGAATATCTGCCCAAACGGTGTTTATAATAGGCAATGGTCGGAGGAGGCCCGCGGGGTGCAAGTTTTCCCATTTATTTTGTTGAAAAACCAAACAATTATGCATAAACTCCCTAATGTCCTCTTTCATACTCCTTTACTTAAAATACCCTGCACTCACTGCAATGTTTTTTGTACTCTTTTATGACCTATATTGTGGTAGCTTTCTAAGATGAGTTGAATGAGTAGGGAACCATGTAAAATATGCACCTTGCCTTTGTACAAAATCAAATCTTTCTCCATTGTCCATTCGGTTATTGTTTCTCTAGTTAAAATTCCATTCATTAATTACTATAACTCTGCTGAATTAGTCACCTTTTGGCAATATAGTATCAAACGGATCCACCCTCGATTGTGATAATGCATAGAGTTGGCCCACCTTTTCATCTTGATGGGATAATGCATCAACAACTAATTTAGAATCCCCGCCTTGTATTTGACATTGAAATTAAAGCCTAATAGCTTACTTATCCAATAATGTTAAGGGGAACTAGTTAACCTTTTCTTAATGAGGTAGTTGAGGCTATAATGATCTGTGTAAATGGAAAAGGCACGACCCTTAAGATATGGTCCTCAATGTGCAATGGCCTTGGCAAAGCCAATCAACTCTCTTTCATAAGTTGCAATTTTCATGTGATGATCTTCAAATTTCTGACTAAAGAAGGCAATTAGGTATTCTTCTTGCTGTGATACTGCTCCTATCTTGCTACCTAATACATCACATTCCACCACAAATTCCTACACAAAATTCGGCAAATATAACATAGGTGTTGTTGACAAGACTCGTTTCAACTGCTGAAAGGTTGCTTTTGTTTTTGTGGTTCATTTGAAGGAATTCTTTTTCAACAAACGAGAGAGAGGTGCATCCTGAATAAAATTTTGGTAACACCTCGCAATGCCTAAGAAACCTCTCAATGCGCTAGTAGATAGGGGATAAGGCCAATCCACCACTACTTGAATCTTACTCGCATCTGCAGATACTCCTTCATTATGGATTACATGCCCCAAATAGACCATTTAGGTTTCCCCATAGGCACACTTATATCTTTTCAAGAAAAGTTGATGAGAGCATAGAAAATAAAAAACTCTCTTTAAGTGATATGAGTGTTCCTACCAAGTCTTGCTATAAATCAAAATATCATCAAAGATAACTAAAACAAAATTTCTAAGATGGTATCAAAATACCTCATTCACAAGTGTCTGAAAAGTCGAAGGGGAATTTGTGAGACCAAATGGCATGATCAAAAACTGAAAGTGCTCGCGAAGTGTTCAAAAAGTCATTTTTTGCACATCCTCTCTATCCATTCGCACATAATAATATCCTGACCTCAAATCCAATTTTGTGAATAACTTAGCTTTATGGAGCTCATCCAACAACTCTACCATTAGAATTGGGAACTTGTTCTTCATTGTCATTTTATTCAATTCGCGGTAGTCTACAAAAAATCTTTATGTTCTCTCTTTTTTCTGAACCAACAAAATAGGGAAGGAAAATGGATACTTACTAGGCTGAATGATGCCTTTTTTAACATCTCTTCACTTTTTTTTTCAATTTCATCCTTCTATAAATTTGGGTATTGATATGGTCTCACTACCATTGGTCCACTCCCGAGACATAATGTAATTTGATGATCACATGCTTGTATGGGGGGAAGTCCAGTGGGCTCCTGAAACACATGTGGATAATCATCTAGCAACCTTTCATCTCTCCTTTAGTGGGACTTACCCCTTTGATAGCTTTCAGGCTTAGTACTGACTGTTGATTCTGTCCGTGCCATTGAAACTTGTTGCCTCCCATTGTGAAGCTAATGATGAGTGAGGTAAAATCCTATACAATGGGACCAAGTTTTTGTAGCTATTTAACGCCTTAAACCACATCAAATTCAGCCAAAGGAATGACATATAAATGGGCCAAAAAAAAATTTTTAAACATAAAAATTCACTCTTTCACAGATCCCATTTACTGTTTACTACTACCACTTTTATTCCTAGACAATTTTGGACTTTTAATCCAAGGTGTCTCATAATCGCTTCTCCTATGGAATTATTTGTACTTCTCGAGTCCATGAGTACCAATATGAGCTGCCCTATTAGTTTAACCTATAATTGCATAGTTTGAGAGCTTTTTAAGCCAGTGATGACAAACAAAGAAATTCTTGGATCATTAAGCTCCTCCTCTTTGGTCTCCTATTCTGTTTCTACCACCTCAATCGAACAAAGTTTCTTCCAATTATGCCTTGCATAATAAAGTTCATCATAATTATAGCATAACCCTTTCTCATGTCTTTCTGCCATCTCAGCTTGAGTTAGCCTTCTAATCATCGGAGTAAACACACTCCCTACACTAAATGTTCCTGCTTTATTGTTGTTGCTCCCCTTATTGGCTGAATTTCTTGCTATAGTAAATGAGTTGTAAGTTGGCTAGTAAGAACTCCAAGTTAAAAAAGGTTTCCTATCCCCATCACCTTGTAATAGCCGCCTCTTTCTTTCAAACGCCTGAGTTACATTCAAAGTGGCCCCTAAATTAATTGGATACTACATCTCCACATTAATCCTCAATTCTTCAATCAATGTTACCATAAATAAGTTTATTTGTAAGTCCCTTCCAAGCCCTTTGGTGAAAGCCATAAAAAATTGAAATAGGTGTTGATACTCCTCTACTGTGCTTGTCTATTTCAAGTTTGCTAATTCACCTCAGAATTATTAATTAAATGTGGGCCAAATTGCATGTTACAATTTTCCTTGAATGTCCGCCAACTCGTCTCTGGCTCTTCGAACTCTAACTAGTAATACCATAATTGTGCCTCGTGAGTCAAGTGGAATGCTGCCAATCTTACCTTCTAATCCTCTATTGTTTGTTGGCTTATAAAGAATTGTTCACACCTGTTAATCAAAACCAATGGGTGTCTAGAACCATTGAAGGTTGGGACTCTATCTTGGAGTATTTAGGCATCATATTAGACCCTGTATTACCTTCCGGTCTATCTTCTTCTCGAGGAGAAGGGGGCCTATAATTGCTTCCTGACATCTCGTGGCCTCTTTCTTGTGTTATCATATTGAGTGCACGATTGAACTCTGCAAATTATGCCTCCATACTTCATTGCCCCCCTTCCAGCACTCGCAAAATTTGATCCATTGCTGCCTCATCCATGACGACCTGCTTTAATACCAAATTGTTTTGTTCCTAAGAAAAAGGACCTTATCATGAGACGATTAATAGTGAAGTCCACCTCTTTTCCTTTGTTAGTGTTTCTTCCTTTCTTTGAAGAACCTCTCTTTCTAGAGAAAAGGGATGGTTATCACAGAGTTATTCTAAAACAACTGTTATTATTAATTAAATTAATTAAGATGAATACTGCTTGCTTCATATTGTATAATACCTGCCTATATATAGGTAAAAGAGAGACAATGTCTAAAATCTCAAAAGAAAAACAAATTCCTACCTAAATTAGGACTCCTAATCACAGTAAGACTAACAAGCCCAAAATAGAATAATATGTAAAGTTAGTTCTGAAGCAAGCAACTTAATAAAATACTTCCTAATTAAGAATCTTCAGCCGCCATTTTGTTTTGTTGCTCTTAAGTTGGTAACTTCTTCCAATAAAAGCATCCACATCAGGAAACACCCAACTTGGTTTTTTAATTCATCTAAAAAGAAACATGATTTATGATGGGAGCCTTTCAAGGAATTATGTTCTTCTTGGACCACTGATGTGAAACAATTCTCTTGGATAACTCCTCATCATTTGATAAATTAGGTTTGTGGAAGAATACGTGAGAAAATCTTAGAGTCTGATTACACCAGCCGCTATGTTGTATGCTGATCACTAAGTGGATAGTTTCATTAAAGGGATGTCTGAATCCATCTGTCTTGATGTGAAAATTGATCTTCCTACATATTTGATGTCACCCATGAGACTTGCTAGAGCATTACAACTTAATGAAGGGAAACGTCACGATTATGATTTGAAAACAACAAAATAGATTTAGAATATTGTAAAAAGTTAGAGAGGAATATGAGAGAATAATAATATGAAGTTAGGAGGGTAGACGCACCAACTAACCTTCATTAAATGTCTAAATCGGGTTGAAATGTTAAAAAGAAGGTCCAAGGTTTTGTGTTACAATTGTGATGAGGCATAGACTAGTGGCTATAAATGAAAACAACCTTTTTGTTGAAAATAGTAGATATTAAAAAAGATGAAAAATGAGGATAAAATTGTCATTACCTTAAAGCCTGATGTCTCTCTCTATGCAATTACATGGGTTCAAAACACACAAACTATGCAAAATAAGGCATACGTACAAGGCAACAAGTTCTGGTTTTGATAGTTCTAAAAGCACTTAAAAATTTGTAAATGGAGAAGCACATAAGCTTGATCTACCTTATCAAAAATAGTCAGGTCTTTAAGTCTCAGTAGTGAATCATGAAAACATTCCCAGTCTTGGCATATGTGAAAGGTTGTGCTTACAGGTATCCTCTGACTCTTTCTGTATTAATTTGTATATGATACCATTAGATGGTTTTGATTTAGTATTATGTATGAATTGGTTACGCACGTTGGGTAAAATTGTGTAGAAATATTATTCCTTAATAATGTTTATTTGGCTTAATGAGGAGAAGATGACATAGAAAGGAAATAGTATGAATTTTATTCCTAAGGTACTTTTAATTTAAAGTTCAACAAGCTCTTATACGACACTAGAGAATTTCCTAGTGGAGTATTAAAATTTATTTCAGCACCTGGAAGGATTACCACCACAATACCATCGTATTTCATTGTTGCTGAAAATGGATCTAGTGATGGTAATGACCTATCATTATTCATTCTTACAGAAAGAGGAAACAAATAAGCAACGTAGCGATATGCTTAACAAGGAAATTATTCCTCTTCATCAATCCCCTTTTCTCTCACCATTTCTATTGGTAAGGAAATTCGATGAATCATGGTATTTTGTATAGAGTACAAGGAAATTAATGCAAAAATAGTAAAGGACAAGTTCTCAATTCTTACGATGGATAATTTATTAGATAAACTTTATAGCTCCAAGGACGTCATCAAACTCGACCTTTTCCATTAGGTACTATCAAATAATCCCTTAGACATTAAAAATGCTATTAGATCCAAATTGTTATGTTAGACCCCGTTTTCGGAGTCTAACTCCTGCTTGCTCTAATACCACAACTGTTGGACCCCGTTTCCGGAGCCCAACTATCCAGAATATCATAAAATGTGAGCTTATCACCATAACGTGGGCGTAATCCAATGAACAACACCTTAACCATTATTAATTCATCATCATGCTTTTATCCCATAACGC
>JAOQMS010000178.1:25111653-25133788 GCA_027563885.1 Erythroxylum longipes | reverse complement strand
ATACAACAACAAGGAGAGGATAGATTGACAAAGAAAAGGATTCAAAAGCAAAAGGCTTTGGATACAAGAAGAAGGAGGATAGCTCATCGAGAAATTAAAGCCGCAACGAAGGAGTCGGTAATATCACTATCTTGTTTATATTTATTATTATTCTTATACCATATCATGTATAGATTGGCATGATGATTTAGATATATTACTTTTGCTGCTAATAAGATTTCTAAAAATTTTTGAAATCTACCAGTTCTCTAAATATGGCATGCTTTTTTTTCTCGATCCAACATCTTGCTCCCCACTACAATGTGGGTTTAAGGATCTCGGAGTTCCATAGAATGGAACTCCAAAATCTCAAAACATCTCAAATATGATATGTCAAACATATTGTATGGAGTTGTAAGCATTATAAGACACACCCAAAGCAGAAGTAATATTAGACATTCCAAAAAATGAATTCTTTTTATTTACCACACTCACTATTGATCGAAAAAACCTATAAAGTGTGTTGATTTTAATTTTTCGATCTATGCACCATAAAAAGAAAAGTTCTTTAGCTGAGTATTTGTTGCTTTTCATTTTATTAAACACAGTTAGACATATAAATTTGTGTAAAAGTAGAAGCTTAGCACTCTGGATTAAGGAATTTGGTGCATTGCGTAAGTTAAAATGTTCTTCACGCACGAGAGTGTTCCAATAAGAATTGACATCAAAATCAGCATGACCTTCTACAATTTTTGCATTTGATAAGTTGAAAATTTCACGCATGATATAATAATCAACTTTAAAACATTTCCAGCTAACCAAAACCAAAACACATTCATATTTGGGTTATACCGGACTATTGTGAAAAACTCGAAAGTTATAGTAGCATAAATAGATATATCGAACTAAACGAACCTATTCCACCCTATGTTTGTAACTAATTTCTTAAGTTGTTATCTCACTCCTATGTTCTCTAATAATTCGAAATCAAAATACCTAGGAGTGACTATTTCTCTATTTCTAAGGTCATGAAAATGTGTACCTTCTTCTTCTGAATAAATTGGGAAAGGAGAGCAATAAGTCGTCACTAAATTACGCTTGCCTTCACAGAAAACTTCATGGCATAATTCATCGTTTGGTTCAGTCGGTCTCTGAACCATCTTTGTCCTTGGTGCCATTGTGAGAGGAAAATCTGCAAAAAAAATGGGAGAAAAAGAGTGAAATTTGACTTTTAGAGAGAGAGCAAAATCTCACCCAAATCCTTGTGTTTTAAAATGATTAATGCATAAAAAGATGAAAGGATTTTAAGAAAATACCAAGAACCTAGAGGGAAATTGAAGAGTTTTACAGAGTGGGAGGAGAAAATTTCATGAGTTAGAGAGAGAGGGAGTGAAAGTTTGAAAGTGGGTGAAAAAAGAAAAGGGAAAGTTTCCTTTCGGATGGAATTCCCATGATTATGGGACTTCCCACAATTCCCAACATTACGGGTTTTCTCTCTAGAAACTTTTTGGAGAGCTTTCCCACGATCGTGGGAATCATGTCAATTCCCACGTGGTGTTTCTCACAAATCCAAACATTTTTCCAAGCTTAATATTACTTCTTTATGATCCCACAAACTACAAACACTTCAAATTAAGATCATCAACAAGAATTTTGAAAAGAAAACAATTTCAAATTCTAACAAAACCACATTAACATCACTCAAATTCAATTCAAACATGATCATAATTAAAAAAATCCAATGAACAAAGATACAAAGACAATCAAAAGAAAGTAAACATCCATGGGTTTCCTCTCATGTAGCACTTCTTTAACATTAGTAGCTCGACTCTCCTTAATGCTTATGGCAGCTCAAATGACTGGTACTGTAGCAGCATGGAAATTGATCTCAAACTCTTTATATGAGTTACCCTAGTATAGACTCCACCATCCTTGCTATTTTCCTTCATATGGCCTTCTCCTGTGTGATCGTTTCTTCTTACTTGCATTCCTAGGGTCCTCAACATCTTCCCATCCACCTTGGTGCTCAGGGTCTTTGATGACCGTTGGTGGTGAAGGAGCGCGATAATTTTTCTTTAGTACCTTGAATGTTAACTACTCCTGTCCTACACTCAGTATTAATTTTCCCTCTTCAACATCAATAATTGAACGGGTAGTATCCACAAATAGTCACCTAAGCACCATCAGGGTTTCTTTGTCTTCTCCAATATCCTGTATGTAGAAGTGGGCTGTCTTCACCAATGTCTTAGTGGCCTCTGGCTCTCCTAAACTTAGCTTCTGACTGAATGAGTAGGGCATCATGTCAATGCCAACTCCTAAATCTGCAAATGACCTATCTATCTAAACTCCATAAATACTACACGAAATAAAGAAATCCCTTAGCTCTTCTTTCTTTTGTGCTATAAGTGAGTTTCTTCTAATATGTGTTCTTTGACCTCTTTTTTTCACCAATTCCTTCAACGTTAGTTTTGTTCGAAGTTGATTGGTTATATCTAACATCTCACTTAACTTGCCCTCTTTAGAATTCCTTATTGCTCCGTTTAAAGATGACTTTCACTATGCAAAAATCTGATGTGGACGTCCAAGTTCAAGCTCCTTGGTTAGCTCGCTTACTAATACACTAAGGAAGATTTCTACAATAGTTTGTCCTCTTCTCTTAGCTCTGTTTTTCTCTTCATTCTCACTGTCCTTTTGCTCTGCCAAAGTAATGGCCATGATTCTTTCCTTTGGATAAATTTTAGTGTTGCTCAGTAGGCTATCTGCATTTCGAGAAGATAACACGTTGGCGAGTTGCCCTACTTGAACCTCCAGATTGTGGATAAAGAGGCACGATTCTTTAGGATTTGGTTGAATTTTGCTTCCATCCTCTTCTGATTCTCCTCTTGTCTTGCATGCATCCTTTTCTAATTATCCTCTTAAGCTACCGTTTTGGACCCCAAGACTTCCATCATCTTGTCTATTTTGCTTTATAGCGCTCCGATTCGATCTTGTTGAAATCCTAGTGGTCCTTGTGGTCTTTGCTGGCCACCTGAATTGCTATTACTCTAAGAAAATTTTGGATGGATTCGCCATCCCAGATTATAGGTATTAAAGTAAGGATTATTACCTTTCTGTGGCTGTCCTAGGCAAGTTACATGTTAAGTACCACCGGCTCCTAATAGGAAACACTCCGCTGAGTCATTGTTACTCTACCCATACAACTCACACTAAACTTATATCGCCTTAGCTATTGAGGTAAATGCTCCTTGCATATTGTTCAGCTACTTCATAAGAGTTGTCATCTGACTGTGTAAGGTAGTAATAGAGTCAATGGGTGTCATACCTTTGTGTTCCTTCTGTCCTTTTCTACTCCTTTTGCTCGACCACAAGCAGTTGTTGCTCGCCAACTCCTTTAAGATATCATGAGCTGCTTCCACCGTCTTCCTTATTAATAAACCTCTAGCTATTGCATCTATGGTTCCTTTGGTACTCAAATTCACTCTATTGTAGAACGTCTGAAGCAGGAACTCTCTTGGCAGGTTGTGATGGGGATAACTTCTCTAAAGTTCTTTGAATCTCTCCCAAGCTTCGTAAAAGACTCCACATCATTTTGATAGAAATTTGTTATCTACTTGATAATCCTTGTTGTCTTTGTCAACGAGAAATATTTTGCATGGAATGCTTGGGCTAGCTACCCTAAGTTGTAATACGGCCTGAATTCAATGAGTTATACCATACTTTAGCTCGATCCTTCAATATGAATGAAAATAGTCTCAGCTTTACCACATCGTTGGGCATTCTGTTGAATCAGAATGTGTCGCGATTGGAATGTGTCATAGATCTCCAAGAAATTTACGATGTGGACATTTGGATCCTCATTGGATAGTCCATAGTACTGCAAACTATTTGATAGAATGTTGAGTAGTGCCGACTTTATCTCAAAATTATTTACTTAAACCACCAGTCTCGCCACTCCTTGAGGACTAAAACCTGGCCTCAAGAAATCCATCAATGTCCTCTCCGGTCCTCCTTGCTCTCCTTCTTCAGCCATATCTTGTTTTGAAAAGTTAACACTCTTTGCCCTTCACAATTCTCTTTCATACCTGTTGATGTCGGGAAATTCGTCTTCGCTCACTTCTTTTGTTCTTCGTGTGCTCCTTGTGTTCATACACCTAGAATTACATAAGGAAAAGTATCAAAAACTCTTAAATCAAAATAATATAAATTAAACAAGATGCTAAACAATCAATCCTCGGCAATGGCAACAAAAAATTGTTGATGGTAAAACCTATCTACTTGTTCTATGCTCAAAAACTGCGAGTGAAGGGGTCATAACTTGTAGCTTAAAAGAGCGGATATCGATCCCACAGGGATTGATGTCCAGACACCACTTAATTTAGATAAAAATTTATTTAAGAAATGAAATTGTTGAATAAAAATAATCTGGAAAAGTTAAATAAAAATTAAAGTCTAACTCAAAATAATAAACAATAACAATGTGCAGAAAAATCAGAATTCAAGAATTTAAAGACTAGAGATTACTTTTTTTCCCTATTTTGTCTCCCTCCTATTTTATTTATTAAATTGTGTCTCACCCTATATTTCTAAATATATTAACTACCCTCTCTCAAGGTGTAATTAATTGTCCCTAATTGAATTAAAGGGAATTAATTGGACGATCTCTCAACCTACCCAATGACTCGACCTATTCAACTAGTTATTAAACTATCCTATGGGTGATCAATTGATTAGCCGAGATCTCTCTTCTTAACTATTCAATTAACGTGATGATTGTATGTCTATAGGTCTCCAACTCTCGTTGTACAATCCTAAACAAATTTATCCTACTCACTCTCTCGATTAGTTGCAAGATAACAAATAAAGTCAACATCAAAGACAATTTCATTCAATTCAATAAAACAAGAGTTCTAACAAAATAATTCAAAAACAATCTCTAAAACTAAATCACCCTAACATGGTCTCCAAAACATCATCAACATTCAAATAAACCATTTTACAATGAATAGAAGAAGTAAGTTTGACAGAAAATTGAATAAAAGAACTCCTTCTCTTCTTTTCCAAAATTTGTAAATTTTGGTGTTCGTGTGCTATTTTCCCCAATCTTGATGATGATCCTTGACTTCAATCCTTCCTCAAGGCTCCAAACATGTGTTCTTCACTCTGAAGATAGTGTTTCTATAGAAGGGTTTCGTCTCTTCCTAAGATGGAGGCTTAATGATGCTTAAATAGTCCTAAAAACCCTAAGTTTAATAAAGCCCCGCATATTGTCTTAGATTATGATTCCCACGATCGTGGAAATTGGCCATAGAACACCTCCTCTTTTCTTTTCCTCTTTGGTCTCTAATTCAATCTCCAAGTTGCTCCATCTTCTTTCCTACATAAAAATAGTCAATTCTTACCCTAAATTAACATCAAACATAAAAGAACAATGATGGAAATCAAACTAAACAAAAATATACAAAATGAATCCTAAACTATAACAATAATCAATAAATATGCAAGAAAACACATGCCAATTACGTAGAAAAACATAAACTAATGCACACCTATCAGTAGTACTACAGTAATTGGTGAAGTTTATAAAGGGTACATGATTCGAGTTGATCAGGGATAATTGAAAGTTGATCTGATAGTATTACAGTTGAAAGAGATAGATTTTATCTTAGGTATGGATTGGCTTACTACATATAGGACTGTAATGAACTACTATACTAAGGAGGTGATTCTTGAATCTCCTAATCAGTCGAGAGTAATCTTTTGAGGTGTTAGTCAAAGAGTTTCAGCCAGATTGATTTCAATAATGAGTGTTTTGAGATTGATTTGAGGAGGATGTGAGGCCTATTTAGCCTATGTAGATGATACCTGTACTGAGTAGACAGTGCAGGATATTCCCGTTGTTAGGGATTTCTTGGATGTGTTTCCCGCTAAATTATCTGATTTACCCTAGATAGGGAGACCGAGTTTGCTATCGACCTTGTTCTAGGCACTACTCTTATATCTATTCCTCCATATAGGATGGCACCTATAAAACTAAAGGAACTTAAGGCTCAATTACAGGAGTTATTAGATAAGGTTTTTATCAAGCCTAGTGTGTCACCTTGGGGAGCCCTAGTATTGTTTGTGAAGATGAAGGATAGGACTTTGAGGTTATATATTGACTATAGACAGTTGAATTAAGTAATAGTGAAGAATAAGCACCCGTTATCAAGGATAGATGATTTACTTGATCAGTTACAGGGAGATCTTGTGTTCACTAATTAAGATCTCATGAGTTAAACTATCTGTTTCATGATTTAGAGCTTGCTGCAATGGTGTTTGTTTTGAAGATTTGGAGACATTATTTATATGGTGAGATATTTACAAATCATAAAAGTTTGAAATGTTTATTGAGTTAAAAATAACTTAATATGAGACAACGATGATGGATTGAATTGCTTAAAGGTTATGATTGCATAATTAAGTATCACCCAGGTAAAGCTAATGTTGTAGCTGATGTATTAAGCAGGAAATCCAAGAGTAGTATGGCTCAAGTTCAAACATCAAGGTAACCAAACCTAGTACAACTGAGAGCATTGAATGTTAAGCTAAATTTGGAATGAAGCATTTTTGGCTACATTGAAGCTTAGACCAGTATTGTATGAAAGTATCAGAAAAGCTCAAAAAAAGGATCCAGAATTTGTGAAAATTATTGAGAAGTTGAAACAAAATCTAAATTCTGAGTTTGAGTTGAGGGACAATGCAGTATGGTTAAAGCAAAGATTATATGTACCTGATGTTGATGAGTTGAGGAAAGAAATTTTAGAGGAAGCTCACATAGTAGCCTATGTTATGCATCCTGGTACTACCAAGTACAACATATCTAGTGGCCAGGGATGAAGAAGCAAGTAGCAGAGTATGTTGCTAAATGTTTGACTTGTCAACAGATTAGGGCATAGCATCAAGCTCCAATTAGGAAATTACAGTCACTACCTATTCTGAAGTGGAAATGGGAGAGGATCACTATGGATTTCATTATAGGTTTGTCGAGGACTCCAAGGCAACATGATGCCATATGGGTTATTGTTGATAGATTGATGAAATCGACCGATTTCTTATCTGTGAGAGAAAATAATACACTGGATCAGTTAGCCCGGAAGTATGTTAATGAGGTAGTGAGATTACATGGATTTCTAGTGTCCATTGTATTAGACCAAGACCCCAAATTTACTTGTAGATTTTTGGGTAGTTTACAAACAACTTTAGGTACAAGGTTAAACTTCAGTACAACCTTACATCCTCAAACAGATGGATAGAGTGAGAGGACAATTTAGATTGTTAAGGATATGTTTAGAGCTTGTGTTTTGAAGTTTCAAGGAGCACATGATCACTATATAGTTCTTATTAAAGTTGCATACAATAATCATTATCACAGTAGTATTGGTATGGCACCATATTAGGCATTATATGGCAGAAAGTGTCGATCACCTTTGTATTAGGATGAAGAGGGTCTAAGGATTGTTAAAGGCTAGAGTTGATTTAAGATATTGTTGATAAGGTTAAACTAATCCGTAGTAGAATTAAGGCAACTTAAGATAGGCAGAAAAATTATGCAGATCAGCAACGGAGAGATAAAAAGTACCAAGTAGGAGATAAGGTGTTTCTTAGAGTATCACCTTGGTGAGGAGTGTTAAAGTTTGGTAAAAAGGATAAGTTAAGCCCTAGATACATTGGTCTATATAAGATTACTGAGAGAGTTGGACCATTGACTTACAACTTAGCATTACTAGCAGAGATGGCTCAGATCCATAATGTGTTTCATATCAGTATGCTCAGGAGATATCGGTCAGATCTGACACATGTCTTACCAGCACAGGAAGTTGAAATTGTAAGTAATTTAAGTTATGTTAAGGAACTAGTTAAAATAGTGGGTTATCAGACTAAACAATTGAGAAACTGAATCATCCCATTGGTCAAAGTCCTTTTGAGGAATCATTCGAGAGAAGAAGCTCCATAGGAAACTGAGAAAAACATGAGGAAACAATACCCCCACCAATTTGATCAATCAGATAAGAATTTTGAGGAAGAAATTTCTTAAGGGGGGAGAATTGTAATAGTTGGTTTCCAAAACATTACTAAGGTTTAGAGTCTTGGGTTATTGAGTCACATGAGTTTTATCATTTGAGAATTTATGAGGTGCATTTCGTTTATATGTATATCATTTGCATACACACATAAATTATGATTTCGTACATATTGAAAGATTCTATGTACACTCAATTGACATATTCCAGGTTATGAAAGGTTTAAAATGGTTATGATATGATTGTGTATTGTTTATGTCTTGAATTTTGGTTTGATGGATTACAATTAGTATTTTGGAATTAATTGTTACAATAGGGAGATAGATGAATCAATATGTACATTTGGACTAGGAAAAAAGTCAAGTGACAAGACAAGTTGACACATGGCAGTAGAAATAAATGACACATGGTAGTAGGATTGAGTGACAAATGTCATAGATAACTGGGTGACAAATGGTTTAGGGAACTAATTCGTAAGTGGACTAGGTATTTAAGTGGCATTTGGTGGTTTAAGAAGAGGACATATAGTATGGTCCTTTACTTAACAAGTGTCATGACAAGTTTTTTAACACTCACCATACATCTATACCCCACGACACCCACATACATGAATGACCATTTTCTCTTTCATTTTTTCTACATGTTATCTTCTTCTTCCTTCTCTCATTAACGACACACACATACACAACCCTCACAACTTTGAGTTTTTCCCAAAATTCTACACTTTGCCACTCAAATAATCTATTGTCTTCATCTTGTTACTAAAACCCCATCTAATTTTCACCTTGAATTTGTGATGGTCTTGCATATATGGGGGGCTAGGTTAA
This sequence comes from Erythroxylum longipes, assembly GCA_027563885.1. NCBI lineage: Eukaryota > Viridiplantae > Streptophyta > Magnoliopsida > Malpighiales > Erythroxylaceae > Erythroxylum > Erythroxylum longipes. The sequence continues at coordinate 25,124,922 of JAOQMS010000178.1, read as the reverse complement.
CTTGATGAATTGAGATAGAATTGGAAGCTAAATAAGTAAGTAAAGTGTTGTTCTTATGGCATGTTTTAATAAAAAGATTATGATGATTGAATTGGGATGGATTGTATATGATGTTGATGATGAAGTGTGCTGGAATATGATGGATGAATTTGGATACTTTTATGCTTTGTTTTTGATGTATAAGAATTGTAGGTTATAGGTTGTTATATAGATGAATTAGATTAGGATTTGAAGTATTATGAAGGCGAATTTATGCTAAAGAAAGGTGTTAGTATAGTGTTCTTGAAATGGGAAGAACTAGGACTAAATGTATGATAGTGAATGATAGTTTTTGTTTTGTTTTGATGCATGAAAGACAAAAGTTTATAATCTGCCAATTGAATAATTTTGAGTTAAAATTAGAGATGAAATTGATGAGGAATTGAAGAGTATTTAAGGTATGATTGAGGTAAAATTAATAGACATATATGAAAACGTTTTGAATTTTGTATGAAGGTTTTAGAATCTAGAGAAATTGAAGGAAAATGGAGAGTGAACACTCAGTTCACTCATCCTATGATCGTGCTTTGAAGCGAAAAAATTTTGTTTTGTGTGATTGTTGAATTAACTAAAGATAATTCACTTTACTTCGTTGCATTTGGACTCGATTGAATCTTGAAATGAACTTAGATAGTTGCTTGATTAATTGGTTAAGGGTTTGATAAGTTTAGGTTGTTAATTGATGTTATAACTTAAGAAATGTATTGTTTTAATATCAATGTATCTAAATCTGGAAATTATGAGTTATTAAAGGAATAAACATGTTCTTATGAATAAAAATGTGATCCAAAGGGTATAAGTAACGGATTAGGAATGAATGAATGAGAATTGGGAATTAGGAATTGGGAATTGTGTGAATATATATAATGCTAGAGAAGTGTTGGTGAATGTATGGTTGATGAATTTAGAGCAATCAAGTTTACTTAAGGTATAAACCTAATTGTAAACTAGTTATATCCAAGCTACGACATATGAATGGCTAATATTTATGAATAAAGATACATACCCAGAAAGTCAATTGAGCATGCATTGAACATGTCACATACACATGTGCATGAATGAATATTCATATGATCGATTAACTTTGTAATATATAAAATATCTGTGTATTGCATGACTAAAGAAGCTCAAATTGATCATCAACATCCAGACATTGCTGGGTTGTCAAAGCAATAGCTTTTTTGGAACGTACTATGAGTTAACTTAGAAGTTTTCTCACTATGATTGATTTGTTTCTATTTAAATTTTAGTTATTAAATTGTTACTTATGTGATTGTGATAATTCTGGACATTGATGATCCGAATAGTTTTATATTTAGGATTGTATTAGAAGTGTTTTCTAATTGTATGTGAATTTAGAAAATGTGTACTCAACTAAATGTTGAATGCCAGACTCATATCTGAATGGGACAAATGACTTTGCACATTGAACGAATATTATTGATAGCATATTATGTGAATTGATGCATTCCATCATATTGTTATGTAATGATCAGATAAAGAAGTTGTGGCTGGAGTTATCAGTGTGAAAAAGAGCATAAAGCTCATAAATGTTCACAAAGAGCCACAGGCTCAGTTATTAATGAGCCTAGTATCCAGAATGGATACAAGACAGAATATGAAATGAGGCTGGTATCTACAATGGATACAGGACATTTAATCGTCGCTTGATTAGAACGAACTAAAAATGAAAGTGGAGTCTCATGTGTATTTACATTTATATATTTATATCTTTACATGTATCATATGAATGATTTCGAAGAATTACTCAATTGTGTTGATATAGTGATATGCAATGTTTGTGTATGTGTTGATTATATGAATGATTGAGATAAATGATTGGTTTATTCTAAAATGAGTATATAAAATGTTTGAAATCCATGATGTATTATTGAGACATAATGTATACTATGATTTATTATTCAAAATTAGATAATGTGATACATCTAATGAATTGGGAAATATACTTATGATATTTGTGTTCTGACTTGAGTGAGCACGTTGATGATGGTTCACTCACTGAGTTCGCTAACTCATCAAAATTGCAATGTTAATTTTCAGGTACAAAGGAGACCTAGATTCTAAGGTGATATAATAGCAGTCTAGTGTTGTCAATTTTAGCTACAAGAATGGCTCAAAGGTCTGGTCAGTTGATACCTACAAAGTCTAGACAGAATACTTTTATTTAGCTTATCCTTTCATATACTTTTTGTATAGAACTTTAAACTCCCAAATGTTATGTTATTGATGGTTGTCCATTAGTTTATGTTTTTCTAAGTATTTTTCATGTGTTTCTTGCATAATAGTTTATTATTGTTGTATTTTAGGATTCATTTCTTATGTTTTCATTTAGTTTGATCTTCATTGTTGTTCTTTTATGTTTGATGTTAATTTAGGGTAAGAATTGATCATTTTTATATAGGAATGAAGATTGACAACTTGGAGATTGAGCTAGAGACCAAAGAGGAGAAGAGAAGAGGAATCATTATGTTGCAAGATCCCAAGATCATAGAAATCATGCCAATTTCCACGATCGTGGGATGTTTTATGTGAGAAACTATGCCGGATTCAATTAAACTTTAGTTTTTCTAGACTATATAAGATATTAAACTCCTATGGAAGAGAAGGACAAAAACCCTCTGCATAGAAGAGCCTTCTGGAGTGAAAAATCCAAGTTTTGAATCTTTAGGAAAGTGGAGATTCAAACATCATAAATCACAATGGGAAAATAGCACATCAACACTAGAATTTCCATATGTTGGCAAAAAAGAGAAGGACTTTTCTTTATTTAATTTTCTATTGTTTTTATCTCCTCTAGTCATTGTATGATGGATTATTCAATTGTTGGTGATGTTATAGAGACCATGAGTTGCTGATTTGTTTTTAGGGATTACTTTTGAACTTTCTTGTTAAACTTCTATTTTATTGAATTGAATGATTGATATCTTTGATGAATATTGATTTTATATACCTTGCAATAAATTGAGAGATTAAGTTGGCTAGTTTATGTACGATTGTACAATAAGAGTTGGCAACCTATAGACTTACATTCATCACGTTAATTGATTAGCTGAAAGAGAGATCTTGGCTAATTTAATTGATTTCCCATAAGATAGTTTAATAACTAGTTAAATTGGTGAAGTGATTGGGCAGATTGAGAGATTGCTTAATCAACTTCATTTAATTTGATTAGCAACAATTAATTACACCTTGAGAGAGGAGAGTTAATATAATTGGGCATCTTAAGTGATACATAATTCAATTAACAAAATAGGAGAGAGACAAGATAGTGAGAAAGTGATCTCTAGTCATTAAAACCTTGAATTCCAATTTTTTGCATTTTGATATTGTCTATTGTTCATTATTAGTCATTTAATTTTGATTTAATTTTCAAATTTATTTTCATTAAACAATTTCATTTCTAAAATAAAGTGTAATATGAATTAAGTGGTGTCTAGGCATAAATCCCTATAGGATTGATAACTACTTTCTAACTACAACTCACGACTCATATACTTGCGGTTTTTTTAGCGTAAAACTAGTAGACTATTTTGCAAATTCAATCATCAGTTATGTATAGAAATAGATTATGAAACATAATGACAATGTAACTAAGTTTCATTTTGTGAATGAAATGATGAGTTTTGATCTTTGGAAATACTTATGTTCTATATGATGCCATAATAAGTTGATATAATTGCTTTAACATGCCATTTTTATAGGTTTGAATGTCCTCTGGATGTTTAGGCATATGCTTTATAGGAGTTATGTATTACAAATGTTATTAATTATTAAAACAATTATTGGGCATGACATGATGTAAGATCTCTACATCTCACAAATGGAGCTTTATAAGATATCTTCTGGGGATTTTAGAATGTCGATTGCTATTCGACAAAGAAAAAAACTTTCTTCAGGTATTAGTGTTGAATCAAAAACAAAAACATGCTTGGTTTGGCTAAACGGTAGCTTTTAGAAACTTTTCTAAAATCAAAACTTAGCGGAAGCGTAAATACCAAATCAACATGCTTTTAATCAATAGATGATATGGCATAAAGAAAATAAATAAAATAGGAACAAGATCGGAGTATTACCGATTCCTCGCTACAGCTTCGACTCCTCGCTGCTGTGTCCTCAACCAATCCGATCTACCACTTATTCTCCTTAGACAACTTGGTTATCAAAATCCTTCAGTAGGAAAGGAGAAGAATAATGAATAGCAAATCGTTTGCTATCTTCTGCTAGTTCAAAAGAACCAAAGAAAAATGAGCCTTTCTTTTGCTAAATTCGATGGTTTTGAAAGAGTTTAGAGACTAAAGGCCACACACGTTAATTTTTGCATGAAAGCTAAAAATGAACATGTGTCCTTACAAGTCCAACACTTTTTTCTCACGTTCATTTAGCATCAAATGCTAAAAGATGAATTGCAAAGAGCTTTACGTCCACATTCTTGCTTTTATGAGTAAGCATAACCGAATGTGAGTTGGAGAGAGTGGAGAGCCTTCATTCATTTGATCAATAAAAGGAGCTGTACATTTTTTATCTTTAAAAACCAGCCATTAACCTTTAATCAAAAGAATACAAAGAGGGCTGCACAAAACGTTAATGGACAGCCACCTCTCTTCATTCACTTCATTCTTTTATCAAAAGGAATGCAACATTAATGGATTAATGGATAGCCACCTAACAACCCCTTCATTTTATTTTAAAACATTTGTTTCAATTCAATTAATCTAAGTAACCAAATCAAACCAAAATCCACCCCAATATTAAATGTTCCTTTGGGCTTATAATTAATAATTAATTAGTGTAGGCCCAACATTTAATTATAGGCTTAAGAACCAATTTAATTAAATCTTAATTAAATTGTTTATGTTTTATTGGCCCGAATCCAATTCCTCCATTTCTCTCCTTTCTATCTCATTTTCTATCCGGTAACCTCCATTTATTTTTCTTTCTTTCATTAATAACCTTCCTAGAACCCAAGTGGGGAATCTAATTGGACTTAAATAATTCAAGCTCCAATAAGACCAGAATTAATTTAATCTCATTAGAATTAATTCTGATTTATTAACCAAATATCATTCCACTAATGCCAACTGGTTGAACTCTTAAATTACTTAAAATTATGAGAAACTATGTTTCAAAAATTATTAATTCGATGTCCAATCGCAAATTCTATTATGAACCATGTTATAGCCATCCACACAACAAAAGGTAAAATTACCTTTTTGCCCTTATGTTGGTTTTTCCTTCTAGATCTCCTGTTTCACTTTATATGGTGATTAACACACAAAATTTAATCTTAGTGTAGACTTAATCTTAGTGTAGACTTGATGGGTAGCTAGTCCATTAAACTACTGGCGCCAGTTTAAGCATCAATCTCCGTAAAACATCTAGCAAAAGATGATATCACTATAAACTCTTTATTTGAGTGAATGTTCCCTAATGCATGTTTCAATTAATAATTCCAACATGCAAACACTGGATTAATACCCTATCCAATCCATTCTGATCATATCAAGAATAATAACGAAACACACATGAGTTCACCACTCATCAATATTGTGGTTTGTAATAAACGAATGTTAACGTGCATGTTTTAAAATTAAAGTAACGACCTAATTTATTCTTTAAAACATACACAATTCTAGATTCATTTAATAGTGCCATTACCAATAATGAACTACTATCGTGATTTGAAACTCATCATTCTCTTGAAGTAATCTCCTTTACTTACACAAAGGCAAATCGCAACACTACAATCTAAACCATAATCAAGCGGCCAGTTTGATTATTCAACTGAGAATCATTTAATTTAGATTCTAATAATATACATGTTTCCTATACATCTCCATATATATGTATATTACTTACAAAGGAACCTTGGTACCATATGACTAGTTATATTATGCTCATACATATAAAACCAAACTCTTTTATTTTATTTTATTAATAATAAATATTTTCATTACAATATTGTAACTGGAAGAAAAGTAAGTTATATGAAAATACACTTGCTTTCAAGGGCACTATATTTACGTAAGCCTAATAATCTCCCACTTGCCCTAAAGCATGTTTGACATATCCCTCATTCCCATGCCTTCTAGGTGACCCTCAAAGCTCTTCTGTGACAGTGTCTTCATGAATGGATTAGCAAGGTTTTTTTCTGTGGGAATCTTTACCACATCCACCTCACCACATTGTATTGTCTCCCTTATAAGATGATACTTTCTCTCAATGTGTTTTGCGGCTTTGCGGTTCTGAGGTTCTATATAATTAGCCATTACCCCCTTATATCACAATAAAGTGTTAGGCCATTTTTACCTCAGGAACTACCTCCAAATCCTTTAGGAACTTGCAGATCCAGACTGCTTCATTCTCTACTTAATAAGTGGAAATATACTCAGCGTCCATAGTTGAATTAGCAACACAAGATTGCTTGACACTCCTCCAGACTATGACTCTAACTCCTAAAGTAAATATAGAACCAGAATTTAATTTCCTTGAATCAATATTTGATTGAAAATTAGAATATGTATATCCTATCGGAATAAGGTCACTTCTAAAGTAAACAAGCATTAAGTTCTTCTTCCTACGAAGATACTTCAGTATGCACTTGATCCCAGTCTAATGCTCCATTCCTGGATTGGACTGGAATCTGCTTATGAGTCCTACTGCGTAACAGATATCCGGTATAGTGCAAAGCATGGCATACATTAAACTTCTAATTGCCGAAGCATATGGAATGTTACGCATGTTTTCGACCTCCTCTTGGGTTTTAGGTGCTTGCTCCTTTAAAAGTTTTATTCCATATCTAATAGGTGTGAAACCCCTCTTAAAATCTTGTATGGAAAACTTATTAAGCATATTCTCAATGTAGGTCAATTAAGACAAGGCAATCTGCTTGTTCTTACGATCCCTTATAAGCTTGATCCCTAGAACATAGTTAGCCTCTCCCAAATCCTTCATTGAGAACTGTTCATTCAGCCATCCCTTGACCGTAGATAACATTCCTAATGAGCAGAATGTCATCGACAGATAGAATTAGGAAAGTAACCTTGCCTTCTTGTATCCTTTAATAGACACAAGGCTCATCTAGGTTTTATATGAACTTGTAGGTTTTGATAGCCTTATCAAAACTAATATTCCAAGACCTCGACGCTTGCTTAAGTCCATAAGTGGACCTTTGTAACTTACATACCTTATGCTCATTACTTGGCTCAATAAATCCTTCTAGTTGGGCCATATAAATGGTCTCCTCAAGATCCCCATTAAGAAATGTTATATTAATGCCCATTTGCCATATTTCATAATCAAAGTAGGCTGCTATGGTCAAAAGAATTATGATGGACTTAAGCATGGCAACTGGAGAAAAAGTCTCCTCATTTTTATACCTTCCTTTTGAGCATATCCCTTAGCAACCAATCTAGCTTTAAAGGTCTTTACCTTTCCATCAGATCCTCTCTTCCTTTTGAAGACCCATTACAACCTATGGCTTTTACACCTGTTGGTAAATCTGTAAGGTTCCAGACTTCGTTAGCATACACAGAATTTATTTCCAATTCCAGTACCTTGAGCCATTTTTCTGCATCAAGATCATTAATAACCTATGTATAAGTAATGGGATCCGTTACTTCTTCTTTGAGATGGCAATTATACCTTCAACTAGACCTAGAAACTTGTCTGGTTGTCTCACAACCCTCCCACTACATCTAGGCACTACTTGACATTTAGGTTGCTCTTTTGATTCAACTCTTAAATCCAGTTCGACATCTTGTTCTGCTAGTTCTGCTATATCCTAATCAATTCTTGGTTTAGACGAAATAGCTAACTCCTTTAGTACTACATCACTTCTTCCTTTGTGATTTCTCACAAACTCTTCCTCCAAGAAGGTCGCATTTGTCAACATAAATACCTTTCTGTCTTGAGGACTGTAAAAGTAGTACTCTCGTGTACCCTTGACATATCCTAAAAAGAAACATACTTCTGACCTTGGTTCAATCTTTGTGGATTCAGGCCTTAAAATGTGGGCTGGGTAGCCCCAAGTTCTTAAGTGTCACAATGAAGGCACTCTTCCAGTCAAAAATTCCTTAAATGTTTTAGGCACCGATTTGGATGGAGCAAAGTTAAGAAGATAAGTTGTCGTTTGTATGGCATATCCCCAGAACAATTATGGAAGGCTATCATAGGAAATCATTGATCTTACCATTGCCAATAGAGTCCTATTGCTCCTCGCAGCTACACCATTCTGTTGAGGTGTTCTGGGAGATGACAAGTTAGAAACAATCCCATTGTCAATTAGGAATTGTTGGAACTCTTCAGATAAGTACTTACCACTTCAATCCGATCGAAGCTGTTTTAATGGCTTGCCTAGCTGCTTCTCAGCTTCAACTTTGAATTTTTTGAACCTTTCAAATGACTCACTTTTTTTTTTGCATCAAATACAGATAGCCATGTCTAGAGTAATCATCTATAAATGTTATAAAGTATTCATAACCTCCTCTAGCCTATATGTTCATGGGCCCACACACATCAATGTCTACCAGGTCCAACGTAGATTTCGATCTGTTTCCTTTGGAAGGAAATGAGTCCTTGGTCATCTTTTATTCAATACAAAAGTTACAGGTGGTTAATGGACCATTTTCCAAGCCCATAAAGATCCCATCCTTCACTAACCTATCAAGTCTTTTCTGATTGACATGACCTATCTTTATGTGCCACAGATATTTTGAATTAATGCTAGAGTCATTGGATTTTCTTAGTTTTATTAATTTTATGGCGTTTAATGAGCCAGTCATAGGTTCTATAAAGAAGTGTCCTTGTTTAATTACCACATTACAAATAAAATCCTTATTCTCATCTATTGAAACAACATTTTCAAAATATAAGGAATAACCAGATTTTATTAAACAAAAAACAGAAATCATATTCCTTACAACCATTGGGATGTAATATAGTTCTTATAAATGTAACCTATGACAACTAGGAAAGTCTAAGATAACGACTCCCACTGTTCCTGCTGAAATGTAGGATCCATCCACTTTCTTGACTTGAAACTGGCCTTTAAGCAGTCTTTTTCTTTGCTGGAACCCCTGTATGGAATTGCAACCATGGTTAGTGGCTCCTGAATCTAATATCCATGAATCAAATGAATCTACCACATTTCTAGTTCCTAACAAACTTCGAAAACCCACACCTTGTTTGCTTTTGAGGCTCTCAAGGTAGACCGTGCAGTTCCTCTTCTAGTGGGCCTTCTCACCATAGTGGAAACATTTTCCTTTGGTGTCCTCTTTGGGCTTCTTTTTCATGGGTTGGGCATTGACCCCTATTTGGGCCTTCACTTTCTTTGCACCCTTCTTCTTTTGTTTTCCCTTACCCTTGGGCTTAGAAGAAGATGCCACATGAGCCTCTAGCCCATTGGCCCTGATATTTAATAACTCCTCTGTATTCATGAGGGTATTCATCAACTCACTTAAGGTGTAATCCTTGGTGTTGAGCTCATAGTCTAACTAAACTGCTAAAAAGAAGAGTTTAACTTGTTGACGATCATGATCATTTGCGTTTCCGCATCCATTTCCGCCCCAAGCAACTCGGCCTCAGTAACTGTAAAGATTACCTCAAGCATGTAATCCCGCACCAGTTCACCAGGCTTTTGTCTGAGATTGTGACAAGTTTGGATAGCTTTCACCCTTGTAGACCTGGTCCTCACACTAAACATCTCATATAGGTGATGGACCATTACACCAGCATTTTGCATGCCTGCAAGTTGCTTCTGCAACATTGTGCTGACAGAAGCTAGAATATAGCACTTGACAGTCTTATCAGCATTTTACCATCGCTCATGTTGCTGGACTTGTGCAGGAGTTGATTTATCACCCAGAGGTACAGGCTCATTGTCTGTTAATACCCATAAAATTCGTTCATATTGGAGAACAATGTCGAGGTTACGTCTCCATTCATTAAATTTTTCTCCATTTCCCAATTTGTTATTAGTTAAAAGCATTGTGAGTGGATTCATATTGTGGTAATTATGATTGAAAATATAAATTATTAAAGAATGAGAATACTAGTCAAAAATATTGGAACTTTGTATAAAATCATGATACATGTATGCATGATAATAGATTTAACAAAACTTAAAAAATTAAATCTTTATATGACAGCTTTTTTCTTATCTATAACAGACTAAGAGACGGTAGGCCATCTTATCCATTAAAAGAAAAACTGGGAACCTCCTACTCAAAAAACTACTAAGCATCTTCATGCTTAACTCTTTGAGAAGTGCCATAATCTGGTCCATGCAATTATCAACAGAGCTATGGTGGGCAGGTTATTGATAAACCATGTTCAGTGCGCAACCATTTAATTTATCCACTAAAGGTACTTGCAAACCATGCCTCGGTGGGAGGTCATATTTGCTACCAATGAGTAGACTTATCCTTAAGGAGACCCAAACTATGCAAGTTTTAGGATTCATGTCCTCCAGTGGGGAGTAACACTTCACCACATACAAATGGGATATCGTATAGAGACCGTGGACTCTCACATGAGCATCCTCTCCCACTCAATCTTTTTCGATGTTTAAGTTTTAATTAATCCCATCTTGTCTAGATGCAATTTATTAACCATCCTATATTGTTTCATTATATATCTCATACATAATGAATGCAGGGCAAAACCTAGGGTTGGCAATTTTTCTAAATGGCATACATTCACATAATATCGTATATTATTTGCATCCATCCATCCATTCATCTTATGAATTAAATAGCTACTTTTGGTTGTCCATCCTAGAAAATTAAAAAAAATTACAAAGCCTTTAGGCCCATCAATTCTGCTTGGACGTGGATCTTCCACTTCGAACTTTTCACTCGCACAACTCGACCCATTCGGTAAAAAAGAGTTAATGGCATTTTTTATTTAAAAAAACTAATTTGTAAATAGTGAAATAAAATTCTAGCACTTGAAAAAATCAAGAATTAACATAATTGAATCAAAATAAAAATTGCCATTAACATAAAATAAAAACCGAAAACATTTACCTTCTTTTCTTCTATCCGTGGTTGCTACGTCTTCAAAATTACAGAATTCTTTACATTAGAAAAAAAAAGAAAACAGAAAAATTTAGACAAGGAGGAAACATGGCGTTGATAGGCCACCCTCCTTATTACAAACCAATCGAAGAAAACTTACAGGTAAATCGATTTTCTATGGACAACCAAAAGAGCAAACCAAAACATACATAGCATATAATTTTATCACATAAAAAATTGCAGCATACATAATTTAATATAATTGCCAACCCATGCCATATATAAGAACTGAATCATGCATAATAAAAACTATCTCTGATACGAATTGTTGGATCGAAAACAAAAACATACTTAGTTTGCTAAACGGTAGATTTCAAACACTTTTTTTGTAATCAAAACACAGCAAAAGCATAAATAGAAAATTAACATGCTTTTAATCCATACATGATATGGCATAAGGAAAATAAATAAAATAAGAACAAGATCGGAATATTACCGACTCCTTGCCACAGCTTCGACTCCTCACTGCTGTATCCTCAACTAATCCGATCTACCACTTGTTCTCCTTGGACAACTTGGTTATCAAAATCCTTCAGTAGGAAAGGAGAAGAATAATGAATAGCAAACCTTTTGCTATCTTCAACTAGTTGAAAAGAACCAAAGAAAAATGAGCCTCTCTTTTGCTAAATCCAATGGTTTTGAGATAGTGTAGAGACTAAATGCCACAAACGTTAATTTTTGCATGAAATCTAAAAATGAACATATGTCCTTACAAGTCCAACACTTTTTTTTCACGTTCATTTAGCATCAAATGCTAAAAGATTAATTGCAAAAGAGCTTTGCGTTCACATTCATGCTTTTATGAATAAGCATAACCAAATGTGACGTGGAGAGAGTGGAGAGCCTTCATTCATTTTATCAATAAAAGAAGCTATACGTTTTTTATCTTTAAAAACTAGCCATTAACCTTTAATCAAAAGAATGCAAAGAGGGCTGCACAAAACGTTAATGGACAGCCACCTCTCTTCATTCACTTCATTCTTTTATCAAAAAGAATGCAACGTTAGTGGATTAATAGATAGCCACCTAGCACCCCCTTCATTTTATTTTAAAACATTTGTTTCAATTCAATTAATCTGATTAATTAAATCAAACAAAAATTCATCCCAATATTAATGTTCCTTTGGGCTTATAATTAACAATTAATTAGTGTAAGCATAAGATTTAATTATAGGCTCAAGACCCAATTTAATTAACTCTTAATTAAAATGTTCTGGTCTTATTGGCCCGAATCCAATTCATCCATTTCTCTCCTTTTTGTTTCATTTTCTATCTGATAACCTCCTTTTATTTTTCTTACTTTCATTAATAACCTTCCTAGAACCCAAGTGGGGAATCTAATTGAACTTAAATAATTCAAGCTCCAATAAAACTGGAATTAATTTAATTTCATTAGAATTATTTCTGATTTATTAACCAAATGTCATTCTACTAAAGCCAATTGGTTGAACTCTTGAATTACTTAAAATTATGAGAAATTGTGTTTCAAAAATTATTAATTCGATGTCCAATCGCAAACTCTATTATTTATAGCCATCCACACAATAAAAGATAAAATTACCTTTTTGCCCTTATGTTTGTTTTTCCTTTTAGATCTCCCTTTTCACTCTACATGGTGATTAACACACAAGATCTAATCTTGGTGTTAAGACCTGATGGGTAGATAGTCCATCAAACTACTGGCGCCAGTTTAATCACCAATCTCTGTAAAACATCTGGAAGTGATAATATCACAGTAAACTCTTTACTTGAGTGAATGTTCCCTGATGTATGTTTCAATTAATAATTCCAACATGCAGACACTAGATTGATACCCTGTAAAAATCTTTTCCGATCATATCAAGAATAAAGACGAAACAAACATGAGTTCACTACTTATCAAGATTGTGGTTCGTAATAAACGTGTTGACCCCCTAATCTTTTTCTTGAGGAATAAGCATGATTTAAATAAATTACGAGGTCCTTAAGGGATTATTTTGTGGAGTTATTTATTATGTGAATGTTGGTAAGATTTTATGACATAGATTAATTGAATTGAAGTATTAAAGTTGTAAGAATGTATAAGGGCAAATTGGGCATGACACTTAAGGTTATAAGACATAAGGCCTTAGGCAAGGGGCAAAATGGACTTTGC
>JAOQMS010000178.1:25099267-25111553 GCA_027563885.1 Erythroxylum longipes | reverse complement strand
TATATATATGACATCCTAGAAATAAGAAGACTCAACTAAGAATAGAAAAAAAAAAGAGAAAGACTTAAGAATGAATACCAGAAGAAGATACCCTAACTAGGAATATTAAAAATGAAAAAAAAGAAACCAAAATGGATAAACATTTGATTTAAAGCGTAGCTCTGATACCAACTTCTGAATATAAAGAACCAAGAGCCAAACATACAAAGGTTAGAACTATACAAAGTAAAATCTTATAAGATTTGGGTTTGTTTAGTAAAGTGTAAAGGATAAGAACCATCTCTTAATTTGGATTAAACTAAAAAAATATCATAAATCTATACAATTAGTTGAAAATATGTGTATTGTAGAAAATGATAATTTTATAAATGTCTGTTGCCATGAATGACTATGTTGTTGAGAAATTTTTTTTGTTTAACATAGGATAAATATCATAAAAATAGAGAAAACTCTGCCAAAATTTTTGTAAATTTTAGTTCACTTATAACATTTTATTCTAATGCAAAAAAATTTTATGGGCAGGGAGCCAACACTATGTCAGCTCTTTTTACACACCCACATTAAGAAGTATGATGGTGTAACCTTATTCAACACCATTGATGACAACTTAATGTATGTAAAATTTATACTTTAATATTAATTTGGTAAATAATGTTAGTTAAAAATTATCACTAATTAACATAAACAATTATAATGATAGGACCAAATACAAGAAAGCATTGAACGATAGTCTCAGAACTCTAAAAGTGTTGATGAGAATCAGACATATCTTGATGTAATTGATGGTAAGGATAGTCATAGAAGATTTTCGGCATAGGTTCTTTGGCAAACACGTTATTCGCAATCTTCCATATCAAGTAACTAGATCTAGTCGGTGGTCTGCATCCAATAAGAGAATCCTTTAGTTTGCGAGCATAGTGGAGACGCTGAAAACCCAGTTGCGACAATCGATGGAGTACATAGCCCAATTCGGTAATGAGATGGATGAGTTAAAGGAGAGGGGTAGCACCTCATTGCAACAGTCAGATCATGCGCCTTCACCAACTGCATAACTTAGATTTATAATATTTCGGTACTTAAATGGATTCTATTTGATGTTTTGCTACCCTTATGTTTTTTATGAATTCATAATTTACAGTTATTTTTAAGATATTATTGTACATTATAATTTTTACATTACCTTACCAATCAAGATCATTTTTACATTATATTATCAATCAAGATTATATTATTTAGAGAAATTAAATGCAGAAAAAATCAATAAATTATGAACAGAGAATTTGCGTGGGAAGTGAAAAATGATAGCTAAAATTACTAGAGGTAAATTTCTGGATGAAATTATAATATTCCGTTGGTAAATTACCAACGGAATGCTATATTCTGTAAATAAATTTAAGGATATTGTTTATCCATAATTATCTGTTGCTAAAATTACCTACAGATATTATAATTTCGTCGAGAAATTTAGTAACAACTATTGTAATTCTGTCGAGAAATTTAGTGATAAAAATTTTAATTCCATCCGTAATTTTAGAGATAGAAATTGTAATTTTATCGGTAAACTTACCTATAAAAATTGTGATATCATCGGAAAATTTAGCGACAAAATTGCAATTCCCTCGAAAAATTTTACCTACGACCCTTTCCGTCAGTAATTTCCATACCTAAATTTATTTGCCTACAAAAATCAATATTTTCCGTCAATAATTTTCATCTCCCTAATTCAGTATGTAAATTGTAAACTTACCCTAAAAAGAACATTAATGACTTACGCACTTTTTTAACAGTCCATTTTTTCTTGAGAAATACGACTCGTGACCCACACATTATATCCAAATGGAACATTTACAAGAAAATTACCAATACATCCTTTACCTTTTACATTTGGTTTTAAGATGGCATGTACCTCTGCTTCTTCTGGAAGCAGAAGTTAACGATTGCTTCATGTCATATACGAATTTCGAACTACTACACATGGAAATGTTTACCGAGAAGCAGAGTTTATTTCTTCGAGTAAACGAGTTCACAATCCACTAATCATATTCTATGCAGAGTACACAACGTCACCAATATTCATATACAGAGACGAGGCTGTGAAACATTGGTGTTTACCGTGAATAACAAAGGTGGTTTGTTATACGTTCCTATCCAGACCAGTGACCAGTTGCAAGGGTACAAGCAATGGCCACCTAAAGCATCCATTGGAAAAGCAGTACATAGAACCAGTGTTGGTTAATATTTGTTTATTGATAAGAAATACCATCACATGTCGTTCCAACCACGAGCCTGGCACTCGGATATCCAGAGGTCTATATGTTGTATCATCTGCTGCCTTACTTTCTTCACTGCTTCAGGAGAAGTGCAGTTCTGGGCATTGCCTGAGACAAAAAACCAAGATGTTTTAAAGAAAGTTCCAAATTCTGAACAGAATTAGAATCAAGCGGCTTGTCAAACTGCATCACCACCAACTTGGTGAAGTCATGTGACGATAAAAAGATTCTAGCAGCCACAACAGTCTCAAGTAATTCAAAGTTTTGACATTGAAGGAAACCGATCCCCAAATACCAAACCTTTATGCTTGTGTAATATGAAAAAAGACGGTGTTACCTTCAAGGTTTAAAGGAGACTGAGGACATCCTCGCAGATCAGTTCCATGACCACAATTATGACAGGAGATTAGGTAGGAAGGCACTGGAAAGTTTTAAAGACAGTCAGTTGAATAGAGAAAGTTGGGATTGGAAAAGTTGGAATGTAATTGTTCTTTTGTCCTGTATTTCTTTTATCTTGGTTTATTAAGGAATTGAAACCTACTATCGGGGGTTGAAATCTGTTTTGACGCATGACGCCAGGGATCTTGAGAGCCATTTGTGAATACAATTTTTGAACCTGCGAGGTACCAGGGCAATTGACAAGTATTTGATTGTGATTTCATAAAGATCAGCAATACCAAGGACGCCAAACATAACTGCAGCCATTGAAATCATATATGCTTAACAAATCAAAATGACCAAGTGATTTGCTCATGTTTCACACAGAAATCCTCTGCTAGTTAATTCTTCATTTCTTCTGATGCATTGATGAAGTTATATTCAGCATAATGAAATGAGTTTCTCGAAACCTTTCTTGGAAATTCCACCTCCATGACATGACATAAGCTAATCCAAAAGTGGCAATGGCCAATTTACATGTTTGTGCAACATATGCACGCACGGATGCATGTAAAACTAAACGGAACAAGTTAGCATGGTAAAATGGAAGATGTTTTTTTGAACTACTATTTTTGAACATAATTGGTTTGTATATATTCAGTAAAGAAGAAAATTGTGCAGACCAGCAATTTTTGTGCCCCCATAGTATATATTTGTTGCATCAACTTCAGGATAGATGTCCCCTCCAAAAACGTTTTTACAGAGGTCCAAATGGTATCTGCAAAAAACGAGCAACAACTTTCAACTGGGCAGAGCAGAAAAGAACAAAAGAATACAGAGACGAAGGACAACTTCAACATAGAAGCATACAGAACTTGTTAAAGGGTGCTACATAACAGAACAAAAGGCATGCCTTGCATCGATTTTTGAAGAGCGAATACTATCGTTGGACGGTGCAACTTGGAAATATGCAACTTCAGTACAAACTTGGAACCACCATAATCGCTCAGAAGAATCTTCAGTGAGAGCAGTTTCCTTCAAATGTTTTTGGTTATATGTTTGAACGCTGACACCAAAACTTCCAAGATAATGCTCCTTAACATATTTGGCATATGCATCCTGAATTTATAATTGTGTTCATTTAAACAAATTAGACAAGCAAAGGGATGGGATATCATAAATTAAAAAAGCAAAAAGTCTCATCATCATGCTCCACAGATAATTTATCCATGAAAACATTTCTGAAAGCTAATTTTTCCAGAGATTTAAAAGCCAATATTCATTTCTGGCAACAAAATCATGAAGTAGTGTGAAGATAGAAATTAGGTAAGTATCAGGGTAAATAAACCTTTAGAGCATACATAAAGAATGATTACAAGCAGTATAACTAAAATTCATAGATAATCACCCAACCCACTGCAATGGCAACAAACTGAAGAATCAGATATCATGTATTATCACTTAGACAAGGATGGGACATGTAAAATACCCAAATCTGGCAGGAATTTCAGCACAATGCATGACAATTGGAGCATGTCAATCACATAATAGTACTAAAGTCTTTGCTACTCAGATTTCCACCAAAAACCGACATCCAACATCCAACATCCAACATCTAAGGAAACTAGAGACCACAAGGATAAATGACAGCTGGTAAAGTTCCTTTGAAGTAATCCAATAATGAAAGGAGGAACAGAAAGTCGAGCTTACCACCAAATCTTCTCCAGCTTTATTTGCTTTAACAAGAGGGGTGCACAGTACATCGGGATTGCCATATTGAAACTGCAAAATTGCATAAAGTTCATTAAATCCAACCTTCTAGTTGATAGGTGACAGAAAGAAATCACACATACTGCTATAACTGCTGCATCTGCTAGAAAGTAGAGAAAATCTCCATCGATCTCAAGCTGCAAATACAGGTAAGAAGTCCAGATCCAAAACCAAGTTAAATAAAGATCATTTTGTTCAGTTAAAAAAAAAAAAAAAAATTACGGGAAAGTAAAACTTAACCTCATCCGCACCAAATAACCTCTTTACAGCTATCTTATTTGATTTAAGACATTCTTCAACAAGACGAGTAGTTTCTTGTAGAGCAGCTTTACATTCAGGACCAGCTGACTCACCAATCTGCAAGTGGAAGTATGGAAATGGTCTTACAAGAGGAAATAAAAACAAAAGTTTTAAGGGACAGAAGAACAAATTGCAGATAATCAAACTCAAAGGAACAAGCATGAACAGGATCATGAACTGTATATTTATTCCAAGTTCTTTACCTGCCTGTCAAATTCCGTGAAGTTGTAAACAGAAAGAACAACAGCAGAACTTGCAAGGCTTCCGCAAGTTAAATGTGGGAATTTAAGTCGGAACCATGCACTGAGGGCACCAGGGTATGAGACACCAAAGAAGAACCAGGGATTTTCAACATTTGTTCTGTTGAGCTTGTGGTTCAGAGCGTCCTATAAAAAGAACAATATCAGCCAAAATGAGGCATTAGGCAAGTAGTAGTTATTGCTATGTTTATTAATATAGTTGGAAAAACAGGATCATCGACTTTAGTATACTGTAACAAATAGAGGAAAAATCAAACTTCAAACTTGTTTGCCAAGCATATAGTTCTACTTTAAAGCTGAAACCATTTTCTTCAGATATAATTCTCAAAATCCAAAATCTTTTGTTCTCATTTCACCATTTGCATCCAAGAGAACCAGGAAAATGTAGGATCGAAACTCAGGCTTCAAATATACCTCAAAAAAATCAAGGTAAATATTATGTCGGTCAAGTTAAACACACAAAATCTATCTGGAAAACAAAGAATTTTTCTTTGGTATCACATACTACTTGCCTGATAATATTGGCGGAAAACAGCCAAGTCAAAGAGCGCCTGCTTGGATGAAAGGTACCTCAAATTCTCGGTGACTAATGAATCAAAAGGTGAACTCTTTCCGTAATAACGATGCTCAAGTGTTACCACAGCTGCTCCAAACTTTTTCGCCAAAACCTGTACAACCCAACAGAATTTTATAAAAACATCAAACTATCCATCTCCTGAAAAGCAGATCCGAAAAGCAATAGCAGGATACTATGGTCTGGAAAAAAAATTCGACAACAAACTTAAATCGAACTGAGAGCTCAGAAATGGCAAAGGAATACATCAGCCATTCAGACCCAGATGAACACTTACGCTGATATAGTCATTGGCTATGCCGTTGCAAGAAGATTCGCCACAAATATGCAGAAAGATAGGTCCATCAGGAGCTCTGAAGTAGTCAAGATACTCGTAGTACCGTTGCCTGAACTGTCGATGATCCTGCAAACACCATACTTCAATTACCCACATTCCCAAACTTCAACAGAATCGCTAGAAAATCCCATTACGGAGGGAAAGTGAGTAAAAGAAGCTACATATGGAGAGTAGTGATCGAGAGTTTGGTTGAACCAGAGCTCGTCGGTGGTCAAGTACTTATTGCTTCCCGACAAGCGCTGAAGCACCGTGCGAGGGGTCGCAAAGCTATGAGACACCGTCGAAAGCAGGGACAAAGACACCGTCAGCAGTATCCAATCGACAACTGACCTCATATTTCCCCAGAAAATGGTTTATCCACTGGCCGGTGTTTTCTTGTTCTTTGAGGGTGGCGTGCGAGTTGGTCTAAATGCTCTTTTCCTCTGGGCAATGACGAGTTACTTGATTCTTGCTCGAAATCCCTCCATTTCAGCCAATTACTCAGAAACCATAAGATCAGAAGTGTTGTTTGGACTTTAAAGCTAAAAAGTTTTACAATATTAAAATGGTATTCATTTTATAAAATATTTTTTAAAAATTAATTTTAGATAATATTTAAATAATTTATTTTTATTATCATAATGTATTAAAAATTAATTTCAACTAAAAAATTTATAATTTATTATATTTATTTGATATTTTTGAGTTTATACCTTTATTTTCATGTTTAATTTTGAGGGTCTTTATTTTTTTTAAGAAAAGAGAGTTTTTATTATGATTTTAAAGGAGGAGATAAAGTTATGGCTAAAATTTTTTTTATTTGTTATTATTTTTATGACTTTTATCTTGACTTTAATATATACAATAAACTCAATTAATTAACAACGTTTACCATATATTAGCTTTAACTTATATTGATAAGTTAAATTCTTATATATTGTGTGGTCCTATTTATATTATAAATTAACATTTTTTAAGTCAAGATATATAAATAATTGACTATAATCTTTTTAGAAAGATAATTATTGTATTTTTAATTTAATTATTTGAATCTTATTTCTATTGCTTGTTAATTTAATATATTCTATTTGTTGAATTAAATTCATATTTAAATTAAATAAAATGTAAAGTATAATATAATATGGTTAAAATTTTAAATATATATTTGTTGAATTGTGAATGAACTTTATAAGTTCTTAAATTTAATAATTTTTTATTAATACATGACTACAAAACTATTAATTTATAGAACTTTTTGTATGTCTATTGGTAAAAATCAATGGATATATAATCTTAAAAGTACTCATTAGTTAACTTGTTTTCCATTTTCTAGATTACTTTTTACTTGCGAAATAAAGTAAATTTCCCCTGCCCAAAGACCAATGACCATGACCTTCAATTGCCGCAACTTCAGCTATTTCTGTTACTTTTCTTGCAACAAATGCCACCTTACCTGCCAACTTCCACATGAAAACAACAGGATGGACAAATGGTTAATGCGACAGAAGAAAAAAAAAATCTTGACAGCTCTCAAAGATTTGATTTTTTGGATCCTAAACTTGATGAGACTCTGCAAGAAAAAGTGAAAATCCGCTTTCAGGGATGATATTTCATATCCAAAACCAGAAGCAGTATCTTAAAATACAAGACTTCTTCAAAATGTCTTACATTGCCATTTTGGCCATTGCATATATCGTCTCAAGAACAGGAGTCTGCAGCTCACAGTGATGATTATATCTTTTGCTTTTAGGATAGAAAATTTTGGTCTTGTCCAAGGTCCTTGGAAACTAAGATACATTACATGAACATATTCCCCAAAATCTAACAAGAATATCACATTTCACAAAACAAATTCAGGGTCAAGTCGATTTCTGGCACACCACCTATTATTTAATGGAAGCATAAAGAACGCACTTCCTTTCAAGCATAGAATGTCGAACCGCACTATCAGTTTGGTGATGGAAGATTAACAAAACGACCATTGCTCCTGCAGACGAGGCAGAAAGAGTTGTCAGAATAGTTCCAACGTTAATTGGTTCAGCTGAATCACAACTAGAATGAAATGAAACATACTGTGGACAGCGGACAAGATTGCTAGCATCATAGTTTTATCACAGATAATGCCACTAGCTCCTAAGCCCCACTAGGCGCTGTCCTATGAAACTTCTGTGATTATTTCTGTTGCTGGTTTACAATTGACAATGATTTCCTAGTTGCAACTTTGAGAAAAGTGTAATTGATGTATAGAAGTGAGAAGCCTCCACTTATTCAGGTAATTCAGATTCTCAACAAAACGTGTTTTTGCATAAAAAGATCATTAGATGTTCGTTGGAGTATCCTTTATTTCTGGCACTTGTATTTGTTATGGAACAAAGCTAGAAAGATAGTGATCCAACTTTTAATAGATGAAACCGAAGTTTGTTTGTCCTAAATTTGGCCATAACTTGCCAATATAATCTTAACCTTCCAAGATCAGATAACGTCCATGAGAAAGGTTAATTCTGCGGATCAGATAACTCCATGAGAAAGGTTAATTCTGAGCTTCAGTACCCAAATAAATGATGCTAATTCTAGTAAAACTAAGGCCCTATGGAACAGAATGTCATTCCAGTTTGCTTGATTATTTCAATAATTCCTCGGATTTTCATTTTCTAACGAATTGGATCTCTTCGAGTTTCGTAGATTGTCAAGAAAATGTCTCACATTCATATTTTTTTAATGCATTCTTACAGCTACCACAGAGTTTTTCCAAGTTTTTTCAAGATCAGATATTTAGTATTATTTCACGGATTTTTTCAAGCGAAAACTTTGGAAGACACGGTTTCTTTTCATTCTTTCACCAGCAGTTTCTGATTGCTGAAGTGAAAAAAGAAGGCATTTTGGCTCCTATCGTCCACATAAGACATATTCCCTTCTTGGAAATGCAAAAAGTCACCAGGGAAGATAAGAGTTAATTGAATCATAAAACTTTCAGGCTCCAGTTGAACGGAGGATCCATAGACTGACCTGATTGTATTAAGCTTGTTCATGTATTCGATGAGGCTTCATATTCAAATCAATCATTTTGTTATCCATCTTCGCAAGCCCATCAGAATTTTCATCAGACATTGGAATAGGAGAGAGTCGATGATTTTGTTGATTCTCTCCTATTGTGACCTTAGGTGAGTCATTTTGTCCTTTCATGGCTTCAACTGGGTCCTCAGGTTTATCTCCTGGAAACTACATAACAAAAGTAAATTCAGCACATTTCTGCATAAATGAAGGACATATTAAGACGAAATTCTGTCAAGGACAGGATTTACATACCTCAACTCTCTGTCTTAGCAGCAGATATCTCCCATGTGTTCTTTTACCACCTACATGAACAATCATGTCACACTGCAAACAAAGGGAAGTCCCATCTATCTCGCAGTAAAAGAAAGCTGCAAAATTTTTTCAGGCAGAGAGCGTAAGTTTGTGACCATCTTTGCAAGACCACCAAAGGATAGATACAGCACAAAAAGAGAGTTATGTGTGCTATACTACTATATAGCAATGAAGACTGATATACCAGGTGCATTTTCACATATGTCACAGCGAGGAACATCACTGGGATTTGCCAAACCGACTCGCACATGGCGGCTAGCAAGTTTATTACACATGTGGACCTGCCAACGCAATTTGTAACTCAAAGCCATGAGAAAAGATGTTGGCCCATATAATCTAGACCAACATCAGGATTTCGAAGAGTTATCTTTGAACTTGCAAACCATCAAAAGTTTCAATCTTCAAGAAACAAATCACTGTTATTCTAAAAATCGTGCGATAAACTTGATTAAAAGTGGAAATATGCTATTTAAGAGTGACACTACAAGGCAGACCCTTAAAGTTTAATCCTTCCGATAAAGAACAAACTCAAACGCACAAAGTAATTTAACTGTAGAATGCAAAAGAGCACGAGGCATACCTTGTCGTCACAGGCACGGCAAAGAGCGGCCTCATCAGCGGCGCAGAAAACAACGGCAGGGGCACTCTCACAGGCGTCACAAAGGGTACGCATAATTCAGTCCCACTGTCATTTCTACAATCACCCGACGAAAAGATTCATGCACTGTCCACACGAAAGGCAGACAGAAACTTCGTTAAATTAAGAAATGCAACAAACACCACCAGTCCCAACAAGAAACAATTCTGGGAGGCTAACCTGTCAATGATTGGATAGGTGATTGTTATAGTCTCTCTCTTAAGGTTGTTGTCTTTGTTGGTATTATCTAGGGAGATGTTGGTGGTGGGTTGTGACTTGATTGATAGCGACGAAGAGTCTCAGATTGAAGTCTGGCGAGGAGATAAAGTGGTGGTCCCTCAACAGCAAGCAGATTCCAGAAGGGATAATACACGGCACATGTGGATTTAAGAAGCTCTCACGAGACATATGGACATGTAGTTAATGAAGGAGGGTGCTTTGGGTTCAGGGTCTGAGGCAACATCGGCCACAAGTTCAAGATGCTACGAGAGAGGTTAGTGATAGTGGCTCTTGGATGATTCTTGCCCATCAGTTTGATATCTGACCTGGGGTCCACCTCATTTACGGTCTCCATTGTTGCTTTTTGCC
Organism: Erythroxylum longipes; assembly: GCA_027563885.1. Classification (NCBI taxonomy): domain Eukaryota; kingdom Viridiplantae; phylum Streptophyta; class Magnoliopsida; order Malpighiales; family Erythroxylaceae; genus Erythroxylum; species Erythroxylum longipes. The sequence continues at coordinate 25,101,094 of JAOQMS010000178.1, read as the reverse complement.
TGAATCCCGTCAAATGTACATTACATGTACGCTAAAACCGTAAAACCTCGTTTTGGGATTATGGCTGTTCCTTCGCACGCATTTGGCGTGTAGGATTTGGACTCTGTTTGTATAATCCGACTGGGACATAAAGTTCAGGCTCTATGGACCTGCCTGGACGCTGTATAGGCGATAAAAGACTGAGATTACTAAATTGGCCCACAGTGGAGATCTGTGGGCCAAATCTTAGGATCTGAATCCGAATTATAGAAGGAAAGGATTCGGCTTTCATAATTCTGTAACAACCAAACCAGAGAGTATTATATTTCCACTTAATAAAATTTAGAAGCCACACCTTGGCCTGCATGTATTATTGACGAATACAGTATAATCTCCTCTTACTATCTTATTTTACAGGATCTCATAGACAACACCAACCAACCAGTTGATGACCCCAAGAAAGGACCTGTAGTAGAAAGTATGTCACTTTCTTGAAAGAGTTATGAACAAAACCAACTATAATTTGGTCAAAATGAAATATTGAGGATGTCCATGCTCAAACTCTCCATCAGTACATTTTCCATGAATCCACATTTGGTCGCTGCAGCGGTTTTGAAAGTTGCCGTTCTTGGCTTGAAATAACAGGATGAGATTGGAAGGATCGGTATGTCGCCACAGTTGCATATTTCGATCATGTAGCCATCTGGGTCATGAAAAAATACCCGGTCCACCTATACCCCATCTTCCCCCACCAAAGCTGTCACGTACCTCATTCCCATTTGTTACAGTCTCCTCTTCACAAGGCCAACGTCCGTGCACTGCAAATTCCGTTCCTTTTTTTGTTATGAAAAACAGTACACAGCTTCTGCTACTATTCATACTACTTGAATAAATCACATAAGAAGCTGGAATTAGTCAACAATATTACTTGGAAGGACATATGGTTGACCTAGGGGTTGATTGGACGAGGTTCCATGATCTTGTCAAAATCTTCAAGTGATCGGTTTTCGATCAAGTTTATGCCAATTCCATAGCTATATAACCTGCAGAAAAAAGAGACGATTTAGTCAAATATTGTGAAAAAGTTGGAAGCTTGATTACGGGCAATGTACAATGGAAATAGATTGTTAAAATAAAGTGTTAGAACTAACCAAGCTCCGTTGAAATTGAAAGAAGAGGGGCGTTTGATGAGAACAAAACCCAGAACATTCTCATAAAACCTGACAGAATCCCATACTCATCTGCAAAACAAAGAGACATGATTCAATGAGAGAAGTGGAAGTGCCTCGCAGCTGCTTACTTCCTCAATCTCCATGTTTTCTCACTTCTTTTGGACTCTTCCCTTCACTTCACTACTCACCCTTTGGGTTTCTCTTTGAAACTAATTAAGAGCCCTTTATAAACTTATAGGTCGTGGAAAATTTTCCTTTCTTCACGTCTCATCTCTTCATGTTTTCCTTCCTGGATGGTGACGAACTTTCCTGGAAGATTCTGCTAGTCCAAACGGACAGAGTTATGCTTTAGAAGATACAACATCAGCGGAAAAGTTCCTTTAACAGTTGAACTACAAAACAACATGGCTATTGCAATGAAAATCTTAGCAATACCTTTGATGTGTGTTGCTATTAGCATTTTTTTTTAATGCATTGTTACTAAATATTAAGTTTTTGCGACAGCTTATTGCGAGGAGGATAAATTTGTATTTCGATCATACTACTTATTGAGATGTTGCAATGAAGCGTCATTATAATAGATATGTAGCTACATTCTGTCACTAGTTAGTGTTGCAACAAGAATGGAAAATTTGGTGCCATTATATGGGGACTATTTTGGCACCAAAATAATAGA
>JAOQMS010000178.1:25077789-25089251 GCA_027563885.1 Erythroxylum longipes | reverse complement strand
TGTAGACTTTCGATTTTGTGAAATGAAATGAGGAAAAAGTTGGTTTTAAAAATATTGTGATTTTTTTGTGATGCTTATAAGTGAGAAATGATATGATGCCTTGTGAAGTGAATATAGCGATCGAAAGTAGCTCACTCTTATCGTAGGATATATATCGGAATGACCTCCGGGCGTCCTGGTGTGTACCCTGCGGTAAGGGGGCGCTACACATTTAGTGCACTTGAAGCTTAAATATCGAGGCAACAGCAAAGAACATCCTTATAGATGCAATTTTAGTAACAGGAGAGTAAGTATAAAAAAGTCTAATCCTTCTTTTTATTTAAAGCCTTTAATCACAAGTCTTGCCTTGAACCTCTCAATGGTTCCTTCAATTCTCAATTTCTTTTTGAAAATCTACTTGCACTCCAAAGGCTTACAACCGCAAGGTAGATCAACTAAAACCTAAGTTTTATTAGACATGATTGACTCGAACTCACTATCTATTGCTTCCTTGTAAAGGGTAGCATCCACAAATCTCATTCCTTCCTCACAAGTTTTGGAATCTTCCTCAATAATATATGTTACCAAAAAATTGTTATCTATCTCCTCAATTTTTTCACCACAAAGGAAGTAATAAAGTCAGAACCAAAACTTATAGGTACTCTAGCTCTTTTGCTTTTCCTTAGTTTAATATTTTCCCCTTCTTCTATATCATCATTAGTAGAAGAACTAAGGATAGACTCTTTAGGAACTTGCATATTCACTTTTATAGGAAAAATATCCTTAAAAACCACTACATCTCTTGACTCCATAATTGATCTATAAGTGTTAGATCCCTCTTCCTTAACTATAAATCTATAGGCAACACTATTAGAGGCATATCCCATAAAAATTGAATCTAGGTCTTGGACCTAATTTTCTTCCTCTTATGTCCATGTAGAGCAACCATAGCAAGACACCCCTACACTTTCAAAAAACACAAGGTAGGTGGATAACCTTTCCAAATTTCATAAGGGGTTTGACCTAGTTTCTTATGAGGGACTCTATTTAGAACATAACTAGTTGAAAGAATAGCTTCCCCGCACATAAAATCCAGTAAACTTGAGGAAATCAACGTTGTATTCCTCATATCCTTAAGTGTTTGGTTTTTCCTTTTAGCTATTCCATTTTGTTCAGGTGTATAAGGGGCTGAAAGCTCATGAATAATATCAACTTTTTCATAAAAATCAACAAGGAAATCAGTTCTATACTCACCACCTTGATTAAACCTTAATCTCTTAATTTTTCTTTCCAATTGGTTCTCAACTTCAACCTTGTATTTCATAAAAATTTCTTCTGCATTACTTTTATTTTTCAATAAGTAAACCTTAGTAAATCTAGAATAACCATCCATAAAAGTAATATAATATCTCATGCCTCCTTTACTCACACTATTCTTAAAATCATCCAAATTTGAGTGCACCAAATCTAACAATTGTGACTCTTTCTTGGTCACTAATTTAAAAAGTTTCTTAGAGTGTTTAGCCTCAACACAAATTTGAAAATTTTCCATTTCATTAGTGATCTTGTAACAGCCCTAGATCACCCGCCCAACCAAGCCCTCATGGTTTTGCTCTTCCCGCACACTTGCTCGGGAAAACGTGTCTATAAGGGAGAGGTATCCATAACCTTATAAGACCTACTTCGTTCTCCAATCGATATGGAAATTTAACATTCCACCCCCTTGGAGGCCCAGCGTCCTCGCTGACCTACAGGCCTGGGTCTACCCCCTTTGGAGGCTCAATGTCCTCGCTGGCCTACAAGCCTGGATCCACCCCTCTTAGAGGCCCGACGTCCTTGCTGGCACACAGGCTTGGATCCACCCCCCTTGGAGGACCAGCGTCCTTGCTGGCACATCAGCCCGGGTACTGGCTCTGATACCATTTGTAACAGTCCGAACTACTCGCTCACAAATATTGTCTGCTTTGGGCCTTGGCCCAACCAATCCCTCATGGTTTTACTCTTCCCACCCCTTAGAAAAATGCGTCTATGAGGGAGAGGTATCCATAGCCTTATAAGGCCTACTTTGTTCCCCTCTCTAATCGATATAGGAATCTAACATTATTTGTAACAGCCCAGATCACTTGCTCACAGATATTGTCCACTTTGGGCCTTGGTCCAGCCAAGCTCGCATGGTTTTGCTCTTCCCACCCCCTGGGAAAACGCGTCTATAAGGGAGAGGTATCCATAGCCTTACAAGGCCTACTTCGTTCCCCTCTCTAATCAATATGGGAATCTAGCATTCCACCCCCTTGGAGGCCCAGCATCCTCGCTGGGCCATAGGCCTATATCCACCCCCCTTAGAGGCCCAGCGTCCTTGCTGGCACATAGGCCTGAATCTACCCCCATTGGAGGCCTATCGTCCTCGTTGGCATACCGATCTAGGTACTGGATTTGATATCATTTGCAACAGCCCAGATAACCCACTCGCAGATATTGTCTACTTTGGGCCTTGGCCCAACTAAGCCCGCACAGTTTTGCTCTTCCCACCCCTGGGAAAACACGTCTATGAGGGAGAGGTATCCATAGCGTTATAAGGCCTATTTTGTTCCCTTGTCCAATCGATATGGGACTATGGATACCTCTCCCTCATAGACGCGTTTTCCTAGAGTGGGAAGAGCAAAACCGTGAAGGTTTGGCTGGGCCAAGGCCCAAAGCTAACAATATCTGTGAGTGGGTGGTCTGGGCTGTTACAAATGGTATCAGAGCCAGTACCCGGATCGGTATGACAACGAGGACGTTGGGCCTCCAAGGGGGTAGAATGTGAGATTCCATATCGGTTGGAGAGGGGAGCGAAGTACGCCTTATAAGGGTATGGATACCTCTCTCTCAAAGACTTGTTTTCTCAGGAGGTGGGAAGAGCAAAACCGTGCGGGCTTGGCTGGGCCATGGCCCAAAGCGGACAATATTTGTGAGCAAGTAGTCCGGCCCATTACAAATGGTATCAGAGCCAGTACCCGGGCTGATGTGCCAGCAAGGACGCTGAGCCTCCAAAGGGGTAGATGCAAGCCTATGGGCTAGCAAGGACGCTGAGCTTCCAAGGGGGTGGATCTAGGCCTGTGAGCTAGCGAGGATGCTGGACCTCCAAGGGGGTGGAATGTTAGATTCCCATATCGATTAGAGAGGGGAACAAAGTAGGCCTTATAAGGCTATGGATAACTCTCCCTCATATACGTGTTTTCCCAGGGGGTGGAAAGAGCAGAACTGTGCGGGCTTGGCTGGGCTAAGGCCCAAAGCTAATAATATTTGTGAGCGGGTGGTCCGAGCTGTTACAAATGGTATCAAAGCCAATAATATTTGTGAGCGGGTGGTCCGAGCTGTTACAAATGGTATCAAAGCCAATATCTGGATCAGTATGCCAGCGAGGACGCTAGGCCTCCAAGGAGGGTGGAATGTGAGATCCCATATCGGTTGGAGAGGGGAACGAAGTACGCCTTATAAGGGTATGGATAACTCTCCCTCAAAGACGTGTTTTCCCAGGGGGTGGGAAGAGCAAAACCTTGCAGGCTTGGCTGGGCCATGGCCCAAAGCGGATAATATCTATGAGCGGGTATTCCGGGCCTTTACAAATGGTATTAGAGCCAGTACTTGGGTCGATGTGCTAGCAAGGACGCTGGGCCTCCAAAGGGGGGTGGATGCAAGCCTGTAGGCCAGCAAGGACGCTGGGCCTCTAAGGGGGTGGATCCAAACCTGTGAGCCAGCGAGGACGCTGGGCATCCAAGGGGGTGGAATGTTAGATTCCCATATCGATTGAAGAGGGGAACAAAGTAGGTCTTATAAGGCTATGGATACCTCTCCCTCATAGACGCGTTTTCCCAGGGGGTGGAAAGAGAAGAATTATGCGGGCTTGGCTGGGCCAAGGCCCAAAGCGGATAATATTTATGAGCGGGTGGTCCGGGCTGTTACAAATGGTATCAGAGCTAGTACCTAGATCGGTATGCAAGCGAGGACGCTGGGCCTCCAAGGGGGGTGAAATGTGAGATCCCATATCGGTTAGAGAGGGGAACGAAGTACGCCTTATAAGGGTATGGATAACTCTCCCTCAAAGACGTGTTTTCCCAGGGGTGGGAAGAACAAAACCATGCGGGCTTGGTTAGGCCAAGGCCCAAAGCGGAAAATATCTGTGAGCGGGTAGCCCGGGCTATTATAGATCTTGTTAGGCAATAAGTTTAAGCTTTGCATCCTCTTAATTGACCTCACATTCATATGCCTAAGTCTAGAGTGCCATAGGTTTAGAGACTCAAAAATATAAGCAAAAGAAGTAGATGCATTCATTTCAACATTAAGTATAAATAAACCCCTATTACAAAAGCCTTTACCAACAAAGTTCCCATTCTTAGTAAGAACTAGATTATTATAGTCAAAAGTAAGTTTAACAAATGCCTTGTTAAGTAATTCTCCATAAATTAAGTTTTTACAAACATCAGGAACAAACAAAACATTTTCTGATGCTAAAACTTTTCCAGAAGTGAGCTTGAGATTGACCTTCCTAACTCCTTGTGTAGGAACTCTGTTGGAGTTACCCATGTATACGAATTCACCATCAACAGCTTCCTTTAACTCCTTAAATAGGTCCTTGTTGGTGCAAATGTGGCTTGTGACTCTTGTTTTAACGATCCACTCGACCAAATTTCTAGCAAGGTTGAATTTGAACACCACAGTTATAATGATCTTCTCGTCATCATCATCAACTTACACCATATTAGCTTGAGGCTTATCAAAGCTCTTCTTCTTACCCCGTTGGTACCTCTTTTGGTTTCCTTTCCCGAATTGTCGTGGTTTTTGTCCTTGGTCCTTCTTCTCATGGTTGATTCTAGCTTGGCAAAAAGCAGTAGGATGGCCTGGCTTATGGTACCACCAACATTCACTATCAATTCTTTTGCGTTTAAGATGAACATGTTAGTTGTTGTTGAAGGACTTGTTTTGTCCACCATTCTTCTTGAAGTTACTTGCATTTCTATGTTCTATCATATTAGCCTTACCAGTAGGGATAAGGGTGAGTGATTTGGTCTTATCTTGTGTACGGTTGGCATCTTCGATCTTTATATGTCCTATCGACTCCCGAAGCTTTATATCTTTCTTCTTATGCCTCAACTGGTTTTTATACTCATTCCATGAGGCAAGTAGTTTCTCAATAAGATCAGTAACTTGAAATAACTCATATATGTTCATACCTCAGCAAGGATTCCAGTAACTAGGTTTTCATATTCATGTAATTAGTCCATAATGGGCTTATCATCAACAACGGTAAATTTTAACCACCTAGCAACTACTTATTTATTAGTACTGGCATCATCCGTCCTATATTTCACTTCTAAAGCATCCCAAATTTCCTTGGAAGTTTTGTACTTGTAGTTGATATCAAACAATTGGTTTATCATATGGTTGAGCAATACTCCCCTAACGGTACGGTTATCCTTACAAGTCTTGGGTTCGATATTATCACTAGGAATTTCTTGAAACAGTACAAATTGATTTCATATTGTTGAAAGTAAAAAATCAAACCAATATTTAAAGTTTCTCCCATATAGAGGTTCTAATCTAATTAGGTTAGGTATAATCCTCTGGGCTACGGTGATAGGGCCAGAACCTATGTAGGGAATAGTAAGAGCAGAATCTACGTTCGTCTTATTCGTAGATGACATATTGAATCTGGTAATAGAGATGTCTCACATGAAATAGTTAAGCAGCAGTAAGAAAAGAGCAATATTTTGCAATAAACACACAACAACAAAATTGAAAGAATTGCGGACAAACAGTATAAAAAATGCAATAATTTCTAACAAGCAGTAGTAATTCCATTTTCGAATAACGATAGCAACACAATATTTTTTGACCTAGATTGTTAGCGAAAATAGCAGTAATAATTAAATTGGAGCAACTTATCTGAAAATGCAAGGCGTCATGAAAAATCCCTACTTTAAATTAGAAATTTCCTCTCTATGGTGCTATAGGATAGTGGGATTCGACCTCAGGGTTAACGCCTTCTCCACCAGCTTTGGTGCACTCCAAAGGGCAAAGTATGATCTACCTTTAAGAATTAAGAAACCAAACAAAATAGAATAGACAAGATAAGATAATATATGCCTAAAGATGTCTTTTATGGAAGTGTCTTGTTTAGAGAAAACGAGAAGATGCTTAACAACAGAGTGAGGTAAAGAAGCAAATGTGTGAGGGGTTTATATAGCAGAAACCATTTCATATGTTGACAATAGGAATTAAGAGATATTAAAGCAAAGGGAACGTTATGAGCATAATAAGGGCATAATAACGTAATAACATCGTGGGTGTTATTGGGATCATAAATTTTAGTAATAACGATGATGGACGTTCAAGTTTTGGAACAACCAAAACTCCAACAATATTTCATTGGTGTAAGAAAGAAAGAGATTTTTTGAAGTATATATGGTTGTGCAATTGTTGTAATTGAGAAAATTGCCAAGATACACATGTGAAAAGTTCCTCTTAACCTTAAACAAGATTTGTAAATAGTTTCTCTTTGCCCATATCAAAGTAAGACTTACAAAGGTTACTCTTCACCTATAAAAAAGAGGATATTATATAGAAGGCTCCTCTTCACTCATTAAAGAAAGAAGATAAGTTTGAAATGGAGTTTGGGAAGTGAACGTAGGCCTGAAATTGTTTGGTCGAACTACTGTAAATCAATTTTCTATCACTTTTCCTACTCTTTTTAATTATTGTTAGGTTTGTTTTGTGATTATCTTATATGAAGCTCGCATGATCATCCATTAGCATAAGATATCCATATATTAATGTTTAAATAAGTAAAAAAAACTATTTACACTCAATTCACTATACTCTTATGTATTATATGGACCAATAATTGGTATTAAAGTGAGTGCCCTTTATTACATATAGATTTCTAATAAAATTTAAGCAAAGATTACTATGATATATTTTTTGTTACTATTTAACCAAGATAACCAATGTATAAATAGTACCCCTTTTTTTTGAAGGTGATAATTATATATATTGGAAAATTAGGATGGAATACTTATTTTAGTTGAAAGGTTTGATCATTGAGAAATTAAAAATCATGTTCTTTATATCCCAATAAAAAACTAATTATAGATAAAGTGGAGACTAAATTACTAAATAATATAAGTGAATGCGGCAATGATAACAAATTCATTATGCTGAATAGTAAAGTGGTGTATATTTTGCTTTATGGTCTGCATAAAATGAATTTAAAAGGGTGTCTATGTGTGAAATCACTTAAAATCACACATAAAGCATTATTTAAGTAAAAAATCGTAAATTGAGCTTATTAGTGCATCAATTTGAGATATTTCATATGAAAAATAAGTCAAATTCTAATATGTATGTTTGTTTATTCATATCATTGATGCTCTTAACTATATCAGTAAGATTTATACTAATCTTGGCTTAGATCTTTAAGGCAAATGTAACGATTATATATAAAGCAAAAGATTTGATTACCTTATTATTTAAAGAGCTAATTAAATTACTTCTCAATTCTATAATGCATATTAACAAATTTAATGAAGTGGATTAGAGTCTTTATGAATGAGAAAAATGATGATGAAGAGACCTCCATAATTGAGAGTGATGGATATGATGTAAAGCTCATCACAAAGAAACAAATCAGGAAGTTATTAAGTAAGAAGAGGGACAAACAATTGAAGAAAAAGAATAAAGCATTTAAGGCCATAACAGGATAACATTTCTAGTTTGGGGGAATGAGAAATCTAAAAATCTAAAATTATAATGACAAGGATGTACTACATGGTTAATAATAATGGGTTGCCCTTTTGTTCACATTCTTGTGACAATAATTAAGATTGTAATATTGTCCTTTCATATGACAAGTTAGTTAAATGTTTAGAGGTCATTAGTATATTAAAGAAAAGTATCTTTTAAGTATGAAGAGTCTCAAAAACTATTAGAAGTATGTATGATTGAGAAGATAAATGGAAACGTGAATTACATGGCATGTTAGATTTTAAGAGTGTGTTTGTTGCTAACAATAAAGTAGATGCTTTGTTACCTTAGAATGAAGAATTGAAGAAAGAGATCAATATCCTCAAAGAATCATTGTCTATAAGTCAATTTAAGGAGTAAAAAATGAAAAAAAAAGCTTCCAAAAGAGTTTAAATAATAAGCAAGAGATTGGATACATTTATGGAAGTACATAATCCACTATAGAGATAAGTTTTGCAAAGAAAAAGTGAATAATGATGAACTATTTTTAAATCATTATTTGAGCATATAACATTTAGTTCAAGGTATAAAAACTTCAAAGCTCAAAGATGAGCTAAAAATACATGTGTCATATTTTTGTAGGCATCACTCATATAACTTTAATTATTACTATCCATATTATGTGAGATTTCATTTTTATGGTAACTATGGACATATAAATAGACATTTCTTATTGAAAAAGTTCCTATTAAGAAGACCAAAAAACATAAAAGTTGAAAAAGATTTAAATATTAAACCATAATGACCTAAGTTTGTATAGGTACCTTTAACATATTAATTTCTTTGCCTTATAAGTCAATACCAAGTGGTATCAAATGAATACTAATAACTGATATCACCTCTATTGATATCAAATAATAAAAATTATAATATCTTCACAAATTAATTTTAAAAGAATATCAACAAAAGTCCTCACATAAGTTAAGTAAAGAAATTGGTATCAAAAGACTAATTGTTAAATTAAGGAGGAAAATAAGGTATCTATTAGTGGTTTGTAATAGGAGATATACATTTTGATTGTTGTTTTCTCTACTATCCTGGTACAAGATTATAAGTAAATAGACTTATCATGTTATAATAGTAAAGTGACAAATAAAGGTCAAACCCGTGAGAATAGTGTTATTACTAAATCTAGCCCTTCTATTATTATCTAGTTAATAATAAAAGGTGTATTTGAATAAAAGAAACTAAATTAAACTAAATATATTGAAACACCATTAAAAACAATTAGCAAGTAATAAACAAGAACTTAGATAATAATAATATGTAGATTAGAGTTTCCATTAGCTTCTTGTACTTTTTATTCAGTTGTTTAGAGGTTTTATAATTTAGACTAATGAAATTTTCTAATGTAATAACTTATCTCATATTATTAGTCACCTATCCCTCGATTGATTAACCAATATATCTATTTGACTAACACTTCTAAAAATGCACTAAGTTCTTTAAAACTTCATAGCAGGTTAATCTAATACTGGAAGGGTTATGTAGGTCTATAGTTAGTACCTTGTTTAGTCTTTAATATAATTAGCTAGGTCATACACATATAGGTTCTTTTGATGTCCATATATAAATTAAAATTAGGCTAAATTTTTTGCTTTATCTGATCAACACATATATTCACAAATAAAGAAATTTTATTACAGAACTGAAATCAAGTTATACAAAAATCAACTAGGATTATATTTAATCTAAATGTACATAAATTTAGTCGTTAATCATCCCTGAAATCAAAAAATAAATAAAAAGATACAAAAAAATCATTATGAGGTGTTCCTTAATGATAATCTTAGTCTTATGAATTGATTTTCTTTCTTAGAATGATTTTGATCTCTGATCTTTTTTTAAGATGGCTAGAAGATGTATATTCTAAGGCCCTTTCCCCCCAAATGACTTTAGCCCTAATTATAAGATGGAAAGAGCATATTATTATAAAATATACATCTCTTTTTAAGGCTTTTGTGTTTCTTTTAAATAAACTTTTCCATTGCGAACATGGTTGATAGCCTGTCGCTAACTACCAAATAATAAATTCCTAACTACCAAACTATGCAGTAAATGGCAAGCTAGGGTCGAACCACAAAGAGTTGGGATGCAAATGCTATTTCAAATGTTGCAAACAAAAGAAAACAAAACACCTTGAAATGATGAAAACGAAATAGATAAGATGCAATAAGCATAAATAAAACGACAAACACAAAGCAAATTTAGAAAAGACTAATAAAAATGGTAAAGAAATGGGTTGGAGATATCTTCAGGATTCCGAGATGTTCATTGATCCTTGAATCTAAACAAAAGGTAATCTCATCATGGTGTTAGCCTATGGACTTGATTAAGCTCTCGAACCCTTAATTTCTTTAAAATAGGCAAAATTAATAAGCTCTAGAAATGCCCTCATCTCCACTATAACCTAGAATAGGCTGTCTAAGTTTCAATAGTGAAGACGCATTAGGTACTAAGAAACAAGTAACTTAGGCCACCTACTCATATGCTCGGAAGGTGTAACCTAAATGTATGAGATCCTAGATTAATTGATTAAGTATCCTGACAAATTCAACTAACCTATTGCTACTTCTGAGAATCACTATGAACTATTACATATCACACGCTCAACCCTTGCCTTTGGATTAAAGAGTTATGTAAAGGGTGATTAAGCCGATAAGCAACTCCTAATGCATGACATTTATCCTAAATCTCAAACCAACCTAGACCTACAAGCACCAATTAAAGACAAGCTCAACTCCATTCTCATAATTTCCATCCCTTCATCCTTATAATATCTCCAAACCCTTAAGTAGTCTAGCCACACATATTCATACTAAGAAAAACTGACATTAAATAAACAAAACTCATACTTAATTAAATAAAACCAAGGCTGGAAATTATAAACGAAGTATTAAAAACCAAAATTCAACACTAACTTAATAGAAATCAAAACTCTTTATGCTAATAAATAACTAATCATAACTCAAATTACAAAATCTAAACTAATTACATCAAAATAAAAATTTCAGCACACATAACTTGCACAAAAACCCAAATTAATTGATCATAAACCTAAGAACATGCATAAATCCTAACTATTAAGCACAAATTAATCAAAGGCATCACAAATACGCAAAAACCCATAACATAAACCATTAAACATTCAAATATCCAGTAAATTCATACCTGAAAGAGTATATAAATAAGCTCAAATAACCAAGATTAAAGCTAGAAAATTGAAGGAATAAACATCTATTGATATAACATAAAGGTTCCTTACAAAATTCATAAATTTCAACTATAAAATCCACCCACTACAAGAAAATAAGACAATCCGCGACGTTTAAAAAACGTCACAAAATCTCAAAAAATGTCACAGAATACTATTTGCGGCGTTTTTAAAAACGTCATAAAAAACGTCACGGAATGTGGTGTAGGCAAAAAGTTTCTGCGACGTTTTCGAAAAAACATCACAAAAAACACTAACATTCCGCGACATTTTTAAAAACGTCGCTGAAAGATTAGACATTCCGCGATGTTTTTAAAAACATTGCGGAAAGTCACATTCTGCGATGTTTTTGGAAACGTCGCGTAAACGTCGCGGAAAGCATTACGCGACGTTTTTCTTTTAATTATTATTTTTTCATTTTTTTGAAAATAATTTTAATTTAATAATTATTTTTTAAATAAAATTTTTGTAAATCTTATTTGTTTAA
>JAOQMS010000178.1:25063721-25077689 GCA_027563885.1 Erythroxylum longipes | reverse complement strand
CTCCGTTTCTCACGTAACTTCTTCACTCGAATGATTTCTTCCAAAGGACTATAACTAATAGAATCATTCGATTTTTCGAATGATTGGGGGGGTTGGGGGTTTGTTTCATCATAAGCTCCTCCGTTTCTCACGTAACTTCTTCACTCGAATGATTTCTTCCAAAGGACTATAACTAATAGAATCATTCGATTTTTCAGTTTCTTATTCAGATATCCTGCTATTTTAACTAGTTCCTCAATATAACTCAGATTACTCACAATTTCACTTCCTATGTCGATAACACCTATGTCGAATCATACTGATATTTTCTAAACATACTCACATGTAACATATTGTGAATCTGAGACATCTTTGTTGGTAATACTAACTCATAAGTCAATAGTCCTATTCTCTTAATGATTTCATATGGACCAATATATTTCGGGCTTAGTTTACCCTTTTTATCGAACTTTAGCACACTTTGCCAAGGCGATACTCTCATAAACACTTTATCTTTCTCTCGATATTCCATATCTTTTCAGCGTTGATCCACTTAACTCATTTGTTTTTCTTGAGTCACTTAAATTATACTGTAGATCAAGTTCATTTATCAACAGTATCTTGAATCAATTATGACCTTTCTAACAATCTTTAGGCCCTCTTCATCCCAATATAAAGGCGAATGACTCTTTCTGTCATATAATGCCTCACACGGTGCTATACCAATACTACTATGATAATGATTGCTAGAATCAAATTTTATCAGAGCTATTTATTGATCTCATGCTCCTAGGAACTCCAAAATATAAGCTCTAAACATATCTCCAATAGTTAAGATTATTGGCAAATCAAACATTTAGTCACACATTCAGTCACTTGCTTCTTCATCCTTGGCCGCTAAATGCTATTTTAGCGTATTACTACCAGATTATAGGCTACTATGTGGGCTTCCTCTAAAATCTCTTTTCTTAATCATCTATATCGACTACACATACTCCTTACTTCAATCACAAAGTATCATTTTCCAATTCAAATTCAAAATTCGAATTCATTTTCAATTTCTCAAAAAGATTCACAAATTTTGAATCTTCAGCTTGGGCTTTTCTAATCCTTTCATGTAAAACTGATCTTAAATTCAATATAGCTAATAATACTTCATTTTGTCCCAAATTCAACTCAACATTGTATGCTCTTTATTGCACTGGATTTGGTAACCTCAATATCTGAATTTATGCTACACTGCTATTGGATTTTTTGCTTAATGCAGTAGCCACAACACTAGCTTTACTGGATAATACTCACTTACACAATCGTAATTTTTAAGTAACTCTATCTGTCGTCTCTATTTCATAGTCAACTTTTTCAAACTCAATAATTTCCTCAAACTTTAATGATCTTTATATATCCGAAATATTTCACCCTACTTATAATGTCTGTAAATTTTTTAAAAATTAATTACAATTGCAACAAGTTCTAGATCATGTATCAATTAATTAACTCATGAGACATTAACTGTCTCGATGTATATATAATGACTTTACTTTGTCACATCAGAATACATCTTAATTTCCTCATGTGAAACATCACTATATATTACATAACTTTCATATCCAAATGAAATAGCTAACACTGATGTTGTAATTAATCAGTGTTTTACTTCCTCAAAATTCTTTTTACAGTCATCAGTCCATCTAAATGACATATTTTTCCTCAAAAGACTTGTCAAAGGGCTAAGATCAGTAAAACCCTTTGACAACCTCCGGTAGTATCCAGCTAATCCTAGAAAACTTCAGATCTTATATATATTCCTCGAAGTTTCTCACTTCATCTATACCTCAATTTTCTTTGAGTCTACCTATATTCCCTATCTAGATACTATATGACTCAATATACTACTTGATCAAGCCAAAATTCACTCTTCATAAACTTGGCATATAATTGTTTCTCCCTCATAATATGTAACATTAACCTCAAGTGTTCAAAATGCTCTTTTAACTTTTCAAATATACTCAATATATCATCTATGATCACAATCAGTAATTGATCCAAGCAAGGTTGAAACACTTTGTTCATTAATGCCATGAATGCTGTCGAGGGCATTTGCCAACCCAAAACTGCATGACAATTAACTTAAAGTGCCCATAAATAGTTCTCTAAATTCTTAAGTAACTAGTTCCTCAGATAAAATGTTATCCCATGTTTTTCTTAGTCTTCCCATTGACTTTTTTTCTCAAATGATTTTCTTCATTCATTCGATTTCTCCTGATTTCTTATCGACTTATTCTAATGTCTGCCCTTTCTTACTAGTTTCTCTACACATTTCAATTTATTTACAAGTCTCAATTTTCTGAACATAAATGTCAAATCTAACTTATAAAGTCTGAATATGCTAGTATAGAGTACATTGTGGACCTAAGTTCCTTTAGCAATAGTAACAACATATTCTCCAATTCATGAACCTGATAACGTAGTTGGGCTGCTTTACATTAAACAAAATGCATACATTCCCTGTAGTATATTCAACTTCTTATTCCTAAGTACCATTTCTAACTAACTCCAATATTCACTTCTGATTTGTTCAATAATCATTCATTTCTAGAAATGGAACATTTTACTTACATGATATAATTCGATGAAAGTCTCTATTAAAAGAAGATTTCTCTCCCCAATCACCTGTACTATTTACATAAATCTTATCAATCAACTATATTCATCATTGCTTCATTGCCATTCATAATACCTCAATAAGATAGATTTTTACTATTCATAATATCTCAATAAGATTAATTTCTATTATATCTTACGTGATCAGAACATTCTTTACAATAAAACTCAATGAAACAGGAGGCATATTCATTTATTCTTATGCTTTGGTATGTACCATCAAAATCATTACATCTTATCCAAAGATGTATTTTCTACCAGTCATCAATTAATAGCTTATGCCAATAACACCTTAATCTCAATTGATTATAAGCAACATTTCTCTCTTTGTGTCTGCTCGCAATCATGGCAAAAGCTCGTATAACTAGCCACGATCATGCCCTGCTTCTTTTTCCTTCCTTTTTCCTCAAATTCATCACATATAGTAACATCATTTACACTTTCAATCTATCCTCAATTGTTCACTATAAACACTTTCAACGCTACTCTGAATCATCCCAGAATTTTAAATATGGGAACTATGACTAAAGAATATTCAATAAGTCATAGATCATTTCTTATACCATCTCCAAACATATAATACCTAGGTACTTAATAATATCATTTGTCAAGGTAGTCACATTACCAGATATACACTATCATTTATTTCATCTTACATATATACATTCTCAATCAATTCAAATTTATAGAAGCTTAACCATCATGAAGTTTTGATCTCAATTTCACTGACATATTCTTATGTTAAATCATAACTATTATCACATTAATCAAATAACCATTTCAATTCCAAGTTCCCCCTCTCAATATCATAGAAAAATTTTATTTTCTTTCAACTTTACTTGTACACTTTAAATCTTATCATTTCTATCTATGTCTCTGTTTCCCTCAGTCAATCCTTGAAAATATTTTCACATCCATATCAATTTAAAGATACATATCACCACAGTACAATATTAATATCATATTCGATTATACATCCACCAATACAAATGCACTGAATCTTGTCTAACATATCAAACCATGTAGTATTTCTTATTTCTAGATATCTATAAACTTTCCTTTTCTTACACTCTGACATATCACCATTCTTCTCACTATTCCTATTAGCTCAAATTTCTTAACAAATGTTAATGCGTATGACTAATGTAAATACGACTCAAACTGAGGATCAGTTGCCACTGCATGCTATGATATGACTAAAATGCATGTATCTTGACACATATTTTGAAAAATTCCCATGTAAGTTACCAAACCTGAGCTCTGATACCAACTCTATAGCGCCTCACTCTCGTAGGGCATATTCCTGAACATACCGACGATATTCAAGAACATGCCCTATGAGATGCAACTCGCTTATCACTTGTAAACATTTTTCTTAACTCTTTCTTCATTGTAACAAAAGACTGAACTGATAAGAAATTCGTTACAAATCTTGTCACAGCAGAACAACACAAATTCCTGGCATTCGTAAATTCCTTTCTCATTAAATATATCACCTACACACAATTATAGATTAACTTGGTCACTTTTTTAGCTTTCTGTATATTCTCATCAATAATAGGAAAATAACTAAGATCCCTTATAATCTTCAGCATTAGGTCAATGCAATATGTAGCATAAAAACAATTATACTTATTCTACAACCTTCTTCCTACCGCTCTATAAGTGGAATCATTATTAGTAATTAACTAAACCATGTTTTCTAGCCCTACTTCATTCACAACTTCATTGAATAACTCAAATAAAGTATCAGTATTTCTAATAAGGCCAAACGCATCAAAAAACTTAAAAAACATTGAGCCATTTTTAGAATAAACCAAAAAATTAATAACAAGCTCTTGTCTCCTATTTGTCTAACCATCACACATGATTGAACACCCATAAGTGGCCCAATTCACTCTTCTTTCTGCCAAATAATTTTTAACTTTAGAAACTGAGCAACTCAAAAGTTTACCTCTTTAGTCATCAATCGAAGGAGTTTTGTATCCTAAACTGAAAGAGGCTATAGCATCCACCATAGGCTGATAATAGTAAGACTGGGAAGCATTGAATGATGAACCTGTATCATACCACCATTTAGCTATTGCCATATCTATATTATGAGCTGCATCTCTTGATTGCATGACACTACGAATTGAAGGTTGGGTTCTAGGAGTTTTTCATGGTCCAAAAAAACTAATCACCTGCCTTCTTCTTTTCCCAACATCTGTTCCAGGTGTAACATTCACTTCTTCCTGGGACTGGGATGGAACACTTCTAGTACCACTAGCACTACTATTACCTCCTTCAACATTTAGTTGTCAATTGCATGATGTTGTAAGGTTTAATTTTTTATTTATTTAGTGTGAATTTGAGTTGTGTGTGTGCATTTAGGGTGTAATTATGTTAGTTTGTGTGGGTTAGATTAAGTCTTTGAGCTTAAATGTTATATTTTTTAGGTGTCGTGATGCGTTTGTTAGTGTTTAAGGGTAAATGGGGAAGAATGGAGAAGATTCGAGGAGTTTTAGCCCAAAGCCATAGGCCACGATCGTGATAAAGAAGGAAGATCCAGCAGCAGCCAGGCCACGATCATGCATAGCAGGCCACGATTGTGATATGGAGTGTCAAGTTAGGCCATGATCGTGCACATTGGGCCACGCCCCTGCGTCAGGATGATAAAAACTCGATTTTTGCGAGATTTTGTGGATTGTTTTGACCATGAATTTGACCTAGGGCTTCCATAGAATAAATAGAACATGATGTGACAGCCACAAGGGAGTTTTTTTTTTTAGAGCTAGAGAGTCATGCAAGAGAGCATCATTCCGTCAATTCCGAGAAAATCCTAGTGAGAGATCAAGAGATTGAGGAAGGAGACGAAGGAAGAGAGACATATAGATAAGTTGGACGTCAAGTACTTCCTAGAACAGGTGGTTTCCCACAGTCGTTGCCTCCGAGATCCGCTCTAACAGTATTTCTTATTTTTATTTCGATTTTTTGGATCTATGAAATTAGGATATTTATTAGAAATAGTGTTGTTGAGTGTTGATTTACTGTTTATACTCACCTTCGGGTTTTTAGTTCTTGACATTAATAAAGTTTATTTGCTTATGATTTCTTTTAATTTAATTATGATTCAAATTATGTTCTTAATAACTTAGCGATAAACTGAGAGGGTGAGCTAAGTAAAAATAATCGGTTTGGGCTAACAAGGGTTAGGTGAATCAATAGGTAGAGAATTGAATCAAACTAGTAGAGTCATGTAACGAGATATTGAGTATAGATTCCCGGTAGGTTTTTAGACAACTTAGAACTAATTTAAGTTTTGGGTCAATCGCGAATTGAGAGATCGTGATTCCATAATTTAAATTAGGGATCATCAAGTAGGGTTAAGAATTATAACTCGAGATAGAGTAATTCGCCCTAGGATTGTCTAGGCTCGTTAAGTCGAAAATTACATAATTGGTTAGATTTTCTTTAGTGTCAAATTAAATCCCCCTTTCTCTCACTTGGCTATTTCTAGGTTTATTTCAGATTATTATGTGAATTGCCACTTTGTGACTTTTCTACACTTTAAATTCTCATATTTGATTATTGATTGATTTAATTTCTACATTAGTTAATTTTTTAGAATTATTGTAGTTTAGGGTGACCTTAGATTTAGGACTAGTTAGCCTTCCTCATAGGATCGATACCTTAGGTACTATGCGAACAACCCGTCCATTTGCGGAATTTACCAAGGATAAAAAAATAGTAAAACTTAGGGCGTATAACCTTGCAAACAAGTTTTTGGCGTTGTTGTCGGGGAAGGCGACATTTAGTCTATAATTTAAGGTGTTAGCTTATATTTGATTTTTTGTTTTTATTTTTGTTTCATTCATTTTATTTCAGAATCGTGCTCTTGTATGATCACAAGAGTCACAAGACGTTCAAGTTGTGCAGCTGAAACGATAGATTTAGATATATCGTGATTAGAATGAACCTTAAGGAAATATCAATGAGAGGAAGAAGATCGAGAAATCATAAATGGCCGAGGAATTTCAAAGAAATATGGATCAGGAAGTTAACTCTAGAAGGCAACAACAGAGGACTCTCATGGATTTTATGAGGTCAGGGTTTAACCCAGCAAACCAAGGAGTGGCTAGACTGCCTGTTCAAGCGGTCTCATTCGAAATCAAGCCAGCCCTCCTAAATATTCTTCAGCAGAACGTCCAATTTTATGGACTGGTGAATGAAGATCCGAATGCACACATCATCAAGTTCCTCGAGATCTGTGATACTTTCTGATATCACTAGCTGTTGGAGGATGCTGTTAGGATTAGGTTGTTCCCTTTTACATTTAGGGATAGAGCGAAGGCTTGGTATCATTCACTGAGCCCCGCCAACATTACGACGTGGGAGCGGCTACTACGTGCCTTCCTCGATAAAAACTTCCCGTTAACGAAGACCATAAAGATCATAAAGGAAATTACCAATTTCCAATAAGGTGACAGGTAGTCGATTTATGAAGCGTGGGAGCATTATAAAGACCTACAGAGGAGATGCCCACACCACAATCTACCGAAGGAATTCCTCCTGCAGACATTCTACAATAGAGTAAACCTACATACCAGAGGCACAATTGATGCAGCGTCAGGAGGATCTTTAATGCGTAAGACAGTCAATGAAGCAGAGGAGTTAATTGAAGAGATGGCGAGCAATAGCTACTTATGGGCAAGTGAGAGAAGTAGGCAACCTACTACCCTTAGAGAGCAGAAGGGAGTTGTTGCAGTCAATCAAATGATGGAGATGTAAGCTAAGATCGACAATCTGACGCGACAACTCAGCAATATGAAGACATCATCTTCCGCTCCAGTTAAGGCCATGCAAGCGAAGTGTGAGTTATGTGGTCAAGTAGATCATGATACTGTAGACTGATACCTGATGAGAGAGGATAACCAGAAGCAAGTGAATTACATGGGGGTGCAACTTGGATGAGGAGGGGGTAATAATCCTTACTCCAACACATACAACCTGGGTGGAAGAATCATCCTAACTTCTCCTGGTCAAACAATAATAATGGAGGGCAGTTTAGAGCTATCAACATGATAGACAAGCTCAATGGATTCGAAGTTGGACAAGATTTTGGACAAGATAGGAGGTATGGAGGAGGCACATAGGAGGCTCGAGAGTAAATTCAAGCAAGTTATAAAGAATCAAGCCTCGTCTATACATAATTTAGAAGTCTAAGTAGGGCAGCTCATAGAAGCAATGTCGACTCAAAATATTGGAACTCTTCCAAGCAACACCGAGTCCAACCCAAAGGAGCATATCATGGTCATAGCTCAGACTCAGGATAGAGAAACCACACAAGTGCAGGAAAAGGTAGAAGACAAAGAAAAAGGTCAAGTAGTTGAAAAAGACCTTTCGATTGAGCCCGCGATAGAGTCAATTTAAGTAAATCGATGGGTATTTCCGTTCCCCATTGCATAGCAGCGAGAGCTATATGCAAAGAGGAGAGTGAAAAATTGCGAGAAATTGAGCATAACGAGATCAAAGAAGTGACGGACTAAATATAGGCAAAGCTCAACCTATAAGATTCCATCAAGAAGAAGGTTATGGAGGAAGCACTGGAAGCAAAACCCAATATAGCTACGAAGAAAGATGACCCAGGGGACTTTTTCATCCCCTGTAGTATCAACAACATTATTATAGACAGGGCATTCGTGGATTTAAGCACAAGCATAAAAATTATGCCCTATGCTTTCAGTCAAAAATTGGGGTTAGGAAAGTTAGTACCCACCAAGTTTTTAGTTAAGACGACCGATAAAACTTCACATAGACCGATGGGAATCATTGAAGATGTGCCAATAAAGGTCAGTAAGTTTATCTTTCCCACAGACTTCTTTTTTTTGGACATCAACGAAGATAAGGACACTCCGATGATTCTTAGGCAACCATTCTTGGCCACTGCAGGCTCAATTATTGATGTGGATGGGGCAAACTAACTTTGCGACTAGGTAAGGAACATATAACCTTCAAGGTGACCATGAGAGAATACGGGGCTCCTTCACCTCTAGTGGATGTCAAAGAAACCAAACCTCGAGAAGGATGGGAGGACATCGAGGATCCTGCAAATGCCTTCCGAAAGAAGCGCTCGCGAAGGAGAAGGCAAGGCAAAGAAAATTGCAAGATGGTGGTAATTGCAGTGTGGTAGCCAAAGTACAGACTCTGTGACTAATGGCAACACTACCATCGAACTAGTCATTCCAACCATCGTGAGCTTAAAGGAGCGTCAAGCTACTGACGTAAAAAGAAGCGCTACATGGGAGGCAACCCAGGAAAAAAAAGTTTGTTAATAAATCACTATTCTGCTGACCTTTGTGTTATGAATAGAGCTAGTAGCCAGTTGAAAATGTGATGTAGCTGAGTAACCAGATCGACACGCATCACAAATGTGTGCCTTCACGTAAAAAGAATGACGTTTCAACCAAGCTGTTTAATAAAATGACTTAGTTGAGTAACCGGATCGACATTCATCACAAATGTTTGCCTCCGAGTAAAAGACTAAGTCCATTTTCTAATAAAAAACATACCAAACTTATAATAAGCTTGAATTTTCAGGAAATATACTTAGGAACAGTTACAAAGGCTGAGGGACCGAAAAATTATTAATGGGTGTGTATAATTGAAAAGGGTAAATAAGTTAACACTTAGGTCTCGATTAAGTTTTATATTTAGTTCAAGCACCTAGACACATATTTTGTTTGTTAATGGTTTGACATAATTGAAGGATTGTGTTCTAGATTAAATTTATTTCATGAATTCAGAGCCATTGCCTCATTATTGCATTATGTGTTATGTGTTTTTATGTGTTTTGTTGTTTTGTTTGTTTGAGGACAAGCAAACATTTAATTATGGGGATGTTGATAGTTGTCAATTGCATGATGTTTTAGGGTTAATTTGTTATTTATTTAATGTGAATTGAGGTGGTGTGCGTGCATTTAGGGTGTAATTATGCTAGTTTGTGTGTTTTAGTGTTTTTATGGGTTAGATTAAGTCTTTGAGCTTAAATGTTATATTTTTGAGGTGTCGTGAGGCATTTGTTAGTGTTTCAGGGTAAACGGGGAAGAACGGTGAAGATTTGAGGAGTTTTGGCCTAAATCTGTAGGCCATAATCGTGCACAACAAGCCACGATCGTGACAGAGAAGGAAGATCCAGCAGTAGCCAGGCCACGATCATGCACAATAGGCCACGATCGTGCACATTAGGCCACGATCATGACAGAAAGGTTAAACAGCAGGTCACAATCGTCGTAAGCAGGGCCACAATTCCACAATCGTGCCCTACATCAGGATGACAGAAAAACTCAATTTTCACGAGATTTTGTAGACCGTTTCGACCCTGACTTTGACCTAGGGCTTCCACAGAATAAGTAGGACATGATGTGACAGCCGCTGGGGAGTTTTTTTTGGAGAGCTAAAGAGTCGTGCTAGAGAGCATCATTCCGTCAATTCTGAGAAAAACTTAGAGAGATCAAGAGATTGAGGAAGGAGATAAAGGAAGAGAGACACATAGATAAGTTGGACGCGAAGTACTTCCTAGAATAGGTGGTTTCCCACAGTCGCTGCCTCTGAGATATGCTCCAACAGTATTTCTTATTTTTATTTCGATTTTATGGATGTATGAAATTGGGATATTAATTGGAAATAGTGTTGTTGAGTGTTGATTTACTGTCTGTACTCACCATCGAATTTTTAGTTCTTGAGATTAATAAAGTTTATTTGATTTTTGTTTTCTTTTGATTTAATTGTGATTTAAATTTTGTTCTTAATAACTTGGCAATAAACTGAGAGGGTGACCTAGGTAAAAATCATCGATTTGGGCTAACGAAGGTTAGGTGAATCGATAGGTAGAGAATTGAATCAAACTGATAGAGTCGTGTAACGAGAGATCGAGCATAGATTCCCAACAGGTTTTTAAACAACTTAGAACTAATTTAGGTTTTGGGTCAATCGTAAATCAAGAGGTCACGATTCCATAATTAGAGATCATCAAGTAAGGTTAAGAATTATAACTCGAGAGAAAGTAATTACATTCACCCTAGGATCGTCTAGGACCCTTAAGTTGAAAATTACATAATTGTTAGATTTTCTTTAGTTTCAAATTAAATCCCCCTTTCTCTCACTTGGCTATTTCTAGGTTGATTTCGAATTGTTGTGTAAGTTGCTACTTTGTGACTTTTCTGCACTTTAAATTCTCATATTTGATTATTGATTGATTTAATTTTTGCATTAGTTAATTGTTTAAAATTATTGTAGTTTAGGGCGGCCTTAGATTTAGGACTAGTTAGCTTTCCTCGTGGGATTGATACCTTAGGTATAAGGTACTACGCAAACGACCGATGTGCTTGCGGAATTTACCAAGGTTCAAAAAATAGTAAAACTTAGTGCGTATAACCTTGCAAACTTTAGTAACCTATAAATCATATTATGTCTCATTGTCGAGCTATCTATAGTAAATATATCATTGCCCAACTTCACAGTCTTAGCTACTGGGAAGAAGTTTGTCAAAAGCTTCTTTGTTAAGTTGTCTCATATAGTGATTAAAAGTTGTAGGTAATGACTTCAATCACTATTTTGCTTGATTTCACAATGAGGATGGGAATAACCTTCATTGTATGATATATTCATTTACGCTATTAGTCTTGAATTATCATATATCTTAAAGAATTTGACAATATATGCGTTGAGATATTTTGGATGATTTTGATTTGATTTCAAAGTTACTTTTTATGATTTCCAATCTTGTTATGCTAGATTGATCCCTATTAGTGATGACTTTGCATAGTCTAATATAGTAATGTTCTCTCCTTCCATTGATTCAAATTGTTAATGTACTTGGTGATGTAAACCCACCCAGGAATATACATTAGAGAACCTATGAACAAATTTAAAAATCTAAAACAAATACCTAAAAGAATTGATTCGTTGATTAAAGAATTAAAAGTCTAATTCATAAAGTACTTGAATGTTATAAAGAAAAAAATATTTACTAATTTCAAATATGAAGTAAAAGGAAAATAAGCTATAATTACTCTCTACAAACAAAATATCTCAAATTAAATAAAATTGAAAATAAATATATCTTAAATACTAGTTTAAAAATTAAGATTTTGAGTGAAAATGACTTAAGACATATGTATAGTATAAATCATGTTAGTTATGGATTTTTAATACTAATGGGTTCAGTCATAAACATGACCGTATATATCCTTATAACTTTTTAAATTTGATAAAATTTGGGACATACCCATACTCGAGGTTGTGAATCCTATTATAAATTGATGAAATTAGACACAGTTTAGAGCATGTCTGTGGTTGAGGTTGCAGACCCTCTTATAAATTTATAAAGATGGACAAGGTATATGCCATGCTTGTGCTAGAGATTTTGTTCAACAAAAGATAAATGTTTTGTCTACAAATCTTCACCAACTTTAGCTCTTACAATTAACCTAATCCTATATGCAATGAATCCTCTATTTAGGATAATCGTACTTACATAATACATTCACTCTTTAAAAGGATTCATCCTAGAATCTTCACCTACATCAAAAGGAAAACAAGCCTCTTTATACAAAGGTACTATCACGAGTTGGTGAATATAAAGAACACTTTTAACATTACTTTCTTTTCTTATGCTCACTCTTTTTTTCTCCATTCTCTTTTTTCAATCTCAATCGGTCATCATAGACATACTTAGGTGTTAAAGGTATAAGAATAATGGATTTATCATTCTTTATGAAATTGTACCTATTATGGGAATCTTTAGGTATAACCTTCATGTCATATCATCACAACATTCCCAATAAGATATGAGTAGCTTACATAGATACAACATCACACAATACCTCATCTTGATACATTCTAATTGAAAAAGAAATCAATATATGCTTGTTCATTTTGATCTCCCTACATTAATTAAGCCATTAGAGCTTGTATGGCTTTAGATGCTTCATCGTATGTAAACTTAGATTTTTATAAAGGTAGTGCTAGCCACATTAGTGTAACTTCCTCCATCAATAATTATACCATATACTTTGCTGTAAATATGGCATCTAGTATGGAAAAAGTTTTTCCTCTACTACCCTTACTTAACCTCCTTGATTTTAATATTAAATGCTCTCTTAGTAAGTAGCTTCTTGCTTTCAATAAGCTTCTCACCTTTAACATCATATTTAACACCCTCTCTATAATATTTTAAGTGGTGGTATAACTTTCTTTTCATATGAGTCACTCTCAATCTCCATTTCTTCATCATTGCTCATGATTATAATCCTTTTATTTAGGAATTAAGATGCAATATAACATATTCCCAAATACCAAAACATTTAATATATCTATTTTGAAATGGATAAGAGTCAATTTTTCCTTTGTCCTGATTGTAGATATCCTCTTCAAACTTCATGTAACTTAGTTTTTGCTTCAAAAGAATCCTCATCATCCTTTTTCCAATAGGCTTTTAAAAATCATTGTAGTCAAGTAATTAGATCTTCCTTTACATCTTAGTTGCCTTTCTACCTTTATGGCTATATGAAAACCACATTTTCCAACTCTATATAATGTTATAGTTTTACAATATTAACAATCTTAAGATTTAACCATTTAGAAACCTAGCTATGGCGGTTCCCTAGTCATCTTCTAAATTTGCTTAAATATCTCTTAATGGTATTCCTCAACATTGTTTATCCTTGAGTAAGGCATTGTAGTTTTTAGAATATATCCCTATAATGGTGATTAAGGATAAAGCACCTCCTCATATTCATATTTACATCATTGTTATCATAATTTAATCCCACTAAATAATGGCATAATCAATAAACTTAATACCAAAAAGTTTTACCTTTTTCTTTTTGATATAAAGGTGGTAATCGAAAGTCAGTTAAATATTCTTTTTCCATTCTAAGTAAATCAATTAGTCTTCATTTTAATGTTCCTAAAGTTGTTATTTCGCTTAATCTCCCTTCATATGAATATGTCAATTTTTTATTTCTTAGTGGTTAGTATTCATCATTTAAGACATCCCCCTTTTATTGTCATTAAAGTCATTTGGGATAACTTGTTACTATTGTAAACGTGCATTATAAACTTATATTGATTACCCCCTTTGTAAATTGACTGGGATAGTATCTTATAACTTCATTTGATTTATAATATCACCAAACATTATATTCATGTGTTCAAACTGTTGTTGTATAGCTTAAAGCGAATATATCATCCTTCCTTCCCCATTTCACCAAACATTATATTCATGTGTTCAAACTGTTGTTGTATAGCTTAAAGCGAATATATCATCCTTCCTTCCCCATT
>JAOQMS010000178.1:25036902-25059416 GCA_027563885.1 Erythroxylum longipes | reverse complement strand
GATCAATGAAATGAGGAAGAGTTTGATTTTAAAAATGTTGTGGTTTACAATTAATGCTTTATTATTCAAATTGATGTAATGCCATGTGGAGTGACTGTAGTGATCGCACGTAGCGCTACCTTATCATAGGATATGTACCGGAATGACCTGCGGGCGTCCCGGTGCGTACCCTACGATAAGGGGGTGTTACATAAATTTACTTAAAGGAGGAAGATACATTGAACTTTATTATAAGATTTTTCAAAAATTTTCACTTATTTGGTAAGCATCTTGCATGTATTCTTTTTTCCATATAATATATAATAATCACAACAACATCTAGTAAGAGTCCCACTAAAATGTGGGATTTGGGAAGGTCTGATATTAAGCAACCTTATACCTACATGGTAGAGAGGATATTTCTGATAGGCCCACAAGTAGTGCAATTAATAACAATACAAAATATCAATACGTACGTATAACAAAACATATAGAATTATGTAATACAATACACATAAAACATGGTAAAGATTAATACAACGGTGCATATCTCCTTTCTCTATTAAGTCATCCTAATTTGATACGATGGACTATATCTTTATTGATCTCTCCAAAGCTTTAAATGATAATGTTTATAAAAAAGGAGAGGGCAAAGTTTTTTTTTCCCCTTTAGATGTTTATAGTTTAATCATATTCCCTTTTTAATGTTAACAAAAGTGGATGAGAGGTGATATTCAAAACTAGATCATTCACATTTAGTAGTGCATGAATTAAAAGGAAATTGTCACGACCCAAAACGGGCGTGTGATCGGCATGTGGGTCCAAGGTTCGAAACCCCATATCACACGCAAGCCTACCACAAGCGATAAAATGAATTCAAACCCCAAGAACATAGTAAATCCATACAATAAAATAACAATAACAATACTGCGCGTCAGAAAGAAATTTGACAACTCATGAAATCCTGTTACTACGGACACTACAATACAACATAAATGAAAATAAAGAAAGAACATACACAAATGTAGGTAGGTCGTAGTGAACACATCACGGGAGTCACTTCTGTGAAATCGGTGGTAGCTGACCTGAAAAAAATAAAGTTGAGGGGAGTCAGACCTTGTTAAGTAAGCTCACACCATCTTACAATAGCCAATGCTATGCGCACAGTCATGCATGAATATCAAAATACATACACATCATGCTATATATCCAATCATATCAATAACACAAATAAATTGTGGGAAAGAATATCTGTAAGACCCTAATCTCTAAGGGTAAGCCCTCACAACTCTAAACCTCGAATGGCTGTGGGGAGCTATGCATCACCAATGGCCCAGCCTGCTCCTATACTCATGTAGTCGTAAGGCTCTCTTAATCCAAAAGGGTTGCGGGGAGCCAAGCATCACCAACAGACCAGCCCTCGATCAAAACGTCCAAAGTCATAAGCATCACAAATAAGGGCCTAATCAGGAGCCAAGCATCAACCAGGATCGGCCCATAATATATCTCAATATCATAAACAAAACAACTCTCATAATCATAACCAGTGCACATCTGGTCCTGATGCATACCCATCAGGTGGCACGTCCTACAGATTTTTCCTTCCCCACAATCAAACATAGCAATACATATCAAATTATTAAACATTCAATATATCAAGTAAACATTCAGTTATGCAATGACCAATGCATGTATGCAATACCAAACCTAATGTATCCACTCAGTTAATTCAATATAAAGGCTTATATTAAAGCGGGTACGCATTACTGTATATACATGTTCGCTATATAAGTATCGATCGATATATATATAAATACATATGCTTATAAATGTGTTTATGCATTGCCATATGTTGTCATCTATACCAACATTGAATAGTCTTCATTTGCTGTTACAACTACGGTAACAGTAAGTCGGTATGAACTTACCTGGTAACCGAACTCATCTGTCCAAACCTTCTGATGGGGTCCCACTCCTGCTATACCTAGTAAATCAAAAAAAATATCTCAATCAGTGCTAATTAGGAGTCATTGGGCTCAAATAACATTTTAGGTATCATCCAAATTGCCTAAGCAATCCATTTATGAAATTCGGAAAGTTCTCTTATTCTCGCCTAAACATTTCGTGATTTTTAATTGACAAACCATTGAAAATCTCACTGTGGTTCTTTAGAGAAAAATGAACAATATAATTTTTAGAAATTTTTCAAAAAATGACCAAATTGGTCGTTGGAACAGTACCTCCAGCAACCAAAATATTTCTCTGGTCCGGAATATTCCCTCTGATTATCAAAAAGTATTCAGTATCAAAATTCAATGACTTTTATATAAAATGAAAGCTCTTGATGACTAGAAAAACTTTCTCCAAAGCAACATACTCAAATTCTTAACAGATTTGAACGAATTGAAGAAAAAGCCTCTTTTTCCGTCAATCATCGACGATCCAAGTGGAGGCTGGCGACGAGACCATGGGACTTTTATTTCTAACATCGAGACGAGTCGAATGATGGTGGTGGGGCTAGCAATAACCATCGGAAGGGACGGATTGACAATTAGCATTTTTTATCAATTTTTCCTCGATTTTTGTGACAATTCTGGCAATGATGGTAGCTGAAATGGGCATGGTTGTGATGGGCTTGTTGAGAGGAAGAGATTGGTATATAATACTGACCATTTTGAGTCACCAGGGTGAAGAATGATTACAGAGAGGAAATTCGTGAATATTAGCTTTTAGGAAGGGTTAAAATGAAATTATGAGAAAATGGGGAAAAGAAGAAGTTGTCTCTTATATATATAGCATATGGGATGTTACATTCTCTTCTGCTTACAAAAAAATTCATCCTCGAATTTTATAATAGGTTTTATTAAGAAAACAAGTATGAATACAATTCTCTCATCTCTCACTCTGTCTCCTAAGTAGCTTCTTCAATGCGACCATATTCTCTACATCACCTTAACCATAGGAATTTGTTTTGATCGAAGCTATCGCACCTGTGAATCCACGATATCCACTGGCTCCTCTTAGTAGGTTAAATTCTTGCTTACTTCCACGCTTTGTGGTTAGAGTATATAGGAAGGGTCAGGAATGTACTTGCAAAGCATAGAAATATGAAATACTGGATGGACTTGGGCCATGTCTAAAGGTAATGCCAACAGGTATGTCACATTTTCAACCCTCTTAGTTACCTCGTAAGGTCCAATATACCTTAGAGACAATTTTCCTCTCTTTCCAAACCTCATCATACCCTTTATTGGAGATACTTTAAGAAATATGAAATCTCCGACTTGAAACTCCATTTCTTTACGCCTTCGAATCAGTGTAACTCTTCTGTCTACTGATAGTCATCTCTAGCCTCTACTTGATCAATGGGATCTTCTTTGATGTGATCTTGATTAATCCTAAGCCCTTTAACTGCCTCTCGCCTACCTCCTCCTAACACATCGGTGACCTACATTTCATCCATACAATACCTCATATGGTACCATCCCAATACTACTATGCGCTTCCTCTATAATCTCCTCTTTTAAGTTTTCTATACCTCAAACACACAATCTCCCATTCATTCTGGGGATGCAATTTTTATCGATTCCAAAATCTGCACGTCATCCTTCTTGAACTTCATAAATAAGTTATTGAAATTTAAGATCTTGACCATGGAAGATCTTAATCCTGTCCAATAATACCCGCACCTTGATGTTGGCCAACAATATCCCTGCATCTGAAACCTGAAACTGAGTACCTCGATCCATCAAATCATGCAACTCCTTCGTTAAAGCTTTTCTTTCTATTACAATATGCATCAAACTACCTGAGATGTCCTACTTAAAGCATCTTCCATGACATTTGCCTTCCCTGGATGATACTAGATCGTATATTTGTAATCTTTTAGTAATTCCATCTACCTTTTTTGCCTCAGATTTAGATCTTTCTGCTGAAATATATACTTTAAACTCTTGTGATCTATAAAATTCTCACATTTCTCACTGTACAATTGATGTCGCCAAATCTTTAAAGCAAAGATAACTACTGCCATCCATAAATCATGCATAGGATAATTTTGTTCATGTTTCTTCAGTTGCCTGGAAGCATAAGCAATTGCCCAACCATTTTGCATCAATACACATCCAAGGCCAACACTCAACGAGTCACAATACAATTGAAATCCTACACCTTCCATTGGTAAAGCTAATATTGGAGCTAAAATTAAACACTCCTTTAGTGAACATTCTTTTGTGTCAATCAGGTCAACGGGGCTGCTATCTTAGAAAACTTTTGAACAAATCCTCGTTAGTAACATACTAACCTGAGAAAACTTAGTACCTCTGTCACGGTCCTTGGTTGTTCCCAATTCATCACAACTTCTACCTTCTTCGAGTCCACTTATATTCCGTCTTGACATACCATGTGTCCTAAGAATGCAACACTCTCTAGCCAGAATTCACATTTTGAGAACTTGGCATACAGTTGATGTTCTCAAAATGTCTGCAATACTAATCTTAAGTGTTTGGCACGCTCCTTATCTATCCATGAATACACCAAAATGTTATCAATAAAAACAATCACAAACATATCCAAGAACAGCTTGAATACTCTATTCGTCAGATCTATAAAAGCTGCTGGAGCATTTTTAAGGCCAAAAGACATTACTAAAAACTCATAATGGTCGTACCGAGTCCTGAAGGCAGTCTTGGATACATCATCTCCTCTAATCCTTAACTGATGGTATCCTAATCTTAGATCAATCTTAGAAAAGTACTTAGCACCTTGAAGTTGGTCAAACAAATCATCAATAATCAATACTCAATCGGAGAGAACCATCCTTTTTCTTCACAAATAGTATCGACGCACACCATGGAGAAGTGATAGGTCTAATAAAACCTTTATCTAACAAATCTTGTAACTGCTTCTTTAATTCCTTTAATTCTGCAGGTGTCATTCTGTATGGTGGTATAGAAATCTAAATTATAACAGTATTACGTCAATACAAAATTCAATTTCTCGCTCTAGGGGTAACAAAAAATATGTTGAATTAGTCCGGGGCATACTATATTTAAATTTTATACTATTAACGATAAATAATAAATAAACAGAAAAAGAAAAAAAGGAAGGCCATTCTATTTCGACTAAAGACCCCATGCAAAAAAAAGGCTCAAATCATACGATCCCTCCGTTGCCCCAGAATGAAAGCAACGATCTCATAATTCTTGGTTTGTAAAGATACATTGTTAGGTGCTCCATTTTATTTTCCCATTGAGTCCCCTTAGTAACTCCGTAGGAAACACATATGGAAACTTTCAAACTATCGGAACGCTTTAGAGACTAATGCCCTTTATAGCTAAATCCCTGACTAAGTCCAGAAATCCTTGGCACCCTTATTTGAGCATCTTGTTGGCCACTACTGCTGAAACTATATTAGAAGGGGTAGTTTTTCTATCCCTCTTAAAGATAAACTCTACATCCCCTAAAATTTTAAACATGAGTTCCTTCTTTCTACAATCCAAGGTAGCATAATGATGGGATAACCATTCCATTCCCAATATTACATCAAAATATATAACTGGCAACACCATAAGATTCACTACCAATCTCCTACCATTAATCTCCACGGGACATAAGTAGTAGATCAAATTTACCTCTATGGCATCAATCAAAGATGTAGATACTAACAAAGATTCATCCATCCTATATGGTGTTATTTCTAACCTCATAGCAAAGTTGGGCGACATAAAAGAATTAGTCGCTCCTGAATCTATCAAAACCATAGCTTCTAATCCACAGATGAGAACGACACCTGATACCATTGCATTAGAAGCCTATGCATCTTGAGGGGTGAGAGTGAATGCCCTAACCTGACCACAACCTACCTGCTGAGAGCTAAAGGATTATCCCAAACTGCGATCTCTAGATCTACCCCCCAACTGTCTCCCTCCAAATCCTCGCCCCTGCTGACCACTAAATTGTGATCCCCCTTGTGGATATTGAAATGGAGGTTGCGCCACACTAGAAGAGGACTATTTATATCCCATCACAGGGCAATCTTTGATCAAATTCCCATACTAGTCACATCTGTATTAAGCTCCTGGTGGTATGTGACATGGACCCTGATGCACTCTACCACACTGCTAATAAATGGAAGAAGCTAAGCCTCAACTACTACGCCCTAAACTCTACCTACTATTGCTACTACATGCACAACGTGTGAATCTGAATCCTCCCAAATGTCTATGGACAGATGTCGCCTTGCCATAAGCTTGAACAGCCCTCTATCGAGAACTCCCACTCTGGCTGAACCCTGACAAAAAGTTTGATTGCTACTACTGTTGTTGCTAGAAACTAGAGGATCCTGTGGAGTGCCTCCCACTCTGCTCTCCCATAGACAAGATACCCTGCTCCACCAGAATCCTCTCTAACTACTTGGCCATATCCACTAAGATAGAGAACTTCTCTTGACAACTCATAGTCATGCTGACGAAAAGAGGTCTCAGCCTTAACACATACTGGTTGTTCTTCCTCAACTCATCTGAACAAATCTTTAGGGCATAACGACTCAAGCGAATAAAGTATGTGATGTACTCGTCCACTTTCCTATCTCCACAACGCAAGTTTAAAAACTCTAATCTGAGTGTCTCACGAGTTACAAAGGAGAGGAAGTAGTCCATAAATCTCTCTCTAAACTGCAACCAAGTCACGGTACCCAAGTATGGAAGGATAT
Organism: Erythroxylum longipes; assembly: GCA_027563885.1. Lineage (NCBI taxonomy): Eukaryota > Viridiplantae > Streptophyta > Magnoliopsida > Malpighiales > Erythroxylaceae > Erythroxylum > Erythroxylum longipes. Next base: position 25,052,725 of record JAOQMS010000178.1, on the reverse strand, counting down.
GATCTCGATACCAATCCTTGGCCATCCCTTGCAGAGACATCTCTACCAAACCCACCAGCTGTGTATTAGAACAATGCAACCTCCTGCCTCGCACCTCCACCTCATCGAGAAAATCACTAGCCTCCTTAAGTCTAGTTCCATCAAACTTTATCGGATGAAACCTTGCATATGCCATAAATAATTGCATATCTGACCTCTCTTATTCTAGGACTGCCACTGGGAGAGCTGGCTGCTACTGCTACTGCTCTTGCATGATCATCATCGAGTCTAGAAACATAGCATTGTTAGCCTCTATCCTTGCTAGGAATGCCTGCATATCAAATGCAAGCGCACCAAGAACTCCTTATGACACCTCCAACGCCTCTACAGGGACCTCTTGTGTTTGAGCCATTATGTGCCTATTGCACCTTCCAGCTGAAGTGATAAAGGCAGATGTCTCATCTTGAGCCGAGGCTTCATCGTGACACTCTTGGTCAAGTCGAGTGAGAAATTGAGCATGTCTATTCATGCTGAAATTAAAAGCAAAAGAATGGTCAGTACCATCAGTGAGAATATGAACGTATTTTTTAAGTAAGTTACTTTTAAAAAGAGTGGATTCCTATGTGTCCGCAGTGACAAACAAAAGAACATCCTAAGCCGTAAATTTGTAACCTAGGCTCTGATACCAACTTTGTCACAACCTAAAACAGGAACGTGGGACCCAAGGTTTAAAACCCTAAATCACACGTTAGCCTACCACTAGCGACAAAATGAATTCAAACCCCAAGAGCGCAGCAAGTCCATACAAGACAATAGCAATAGTGCACGTCATAAAGAAGTTTTAAAACTCATGAAATCCTGTTACTACGAATGCTACAATACAAGATAAATGAAAATAAAGAAAGAACATACACAAACGTAGGTAGGTTGTAGTGAACACATCACAAGAGTCACTACTGTGAAATCGGTGGTAACTAACCTAAAAAAAATAAAATTGAGGGGAGTCAGACCTCGCTGAGTAAGCTCACACCGTCCTACGATAGCCAATGTTATGCGCACAGTCATGCATGGATATAAAAATACATACATATCATGCTATACATCCAATCACATCAACAACACAAATAAATTGTGGGAAAGAATATTTGTAGGACCTTAATCTCTAAGGGTAAGCCCTCACGACTCTAAACCTCGAATAGCTACGGGTAGTTATACATCACCAACAGCATAGACATGCTACTATACTCATGTAGCCATAAGGCTCTCTTAATCCAAAAGGGTTGCGGGGAGCCAAACATCACCAACAGACCAGCCCTAGATCAAAACGTCCAAAGTCATAAGCATTACAAATAAAGGCCTAATCAGGAGCCAAGCATCAACCAGGATCGGCCCATAACATATCTCAATATCATAAACAAAACAACTCTCATAATCATAACCAGTGCACATCTGGTCCTGATGCATACCCATAAGGTGGCACGTCCTACAGATCTTTCCTTCCCCACAATCGAACATAGCAATACATATCAAATTATTAAGCATGCAATTTATCAAGTAAACATTCATTAATGCAATGACCAATACATGTATGCAATACCTAACCCAACGTATCTATTCAATTAATTCGATATAAATGCCTATATTAAAGTGGGTATGCATTACTGTACATACGCATTCACTAAATAAGAGTATAAGTATCAATCGATATATATTTATAAATACATATGCTTATGAATGTGTTTATGCATTGCTACATATTGTCATCTATACCAGCATTGAACAGTATTCATTTGCTTGTACAACTACGGTAACAGTAAGTTGGTATAAACTTACTTGATAACTGAACTCGTCCTTTCGAATCTTCTGATGGGGTCCCGCTCCTACTATACCTAGTAAATTGAAAGAAAATATCTCAATCAATGCTAATGAGGAGCTATTGGGATCAAATAACAATTTAAGTATCATCTGAATTGCCTAAGCAGTTCATTTATGAAATTAGGAAAGTCCTTTTATTCTCTTCTAAACATTTTGTGATTTTTAATTCACAAACTGTTGAAAATCTCACTATGGTTCTTTAGTGAAAAATGATCAGTATAATTTTCAGAATTTTTAGAAATTTTTCACAAAAGTGACCAGAATGGTCACCGGAACAATACCTCCGGCAATCGAAATATTCCTCTGGTCACTGGAATATTCTCCCCGATCATCGAAAATTTTCACCCTCAAAATTCAATGATTTTTATACCAAATAAAATCTCTTAATGATTAGAACAACTTTCTCCAAAACAACATTCTCATATTCTGAACAAATTTGAACGAATTGAAGAAAAAACAAGCTGAAACCCTAACTTTTTTCTCGTCAATCGGTGGCAATCCAGGCAAAGGCTAGTGATGAGACCATGGGACTTTTGTTCCTGACATCAAGACGAGTTGAATGGTGGTGGTGGTGACAGGCAACAACCACCGGAAGCGACGGATCGACGATTGGCATTTTTCGTCAGTTTTTCTCCTCGATTTTGCCTACGATGGCTATTGAAATGGATATAGTTGTGACAAGCTCATCAAGAAGAAGAAATTGGTATATAACAGTAATCGTTTTGAGTCATCAACGGTGAATAATGGTTAGAGAGAGGAAATTCGTGAATAGTAACTTTTGAGAGGGTTAAAATGAAATTATGAGAAAATGGAGAAAAGAAGAAGTTGGCTCTTATATATATAACATACAGGATGTTACAGAAACCTATATTACATATTACATTAACATAAGGGAGAGTACTTAATATCATTTTTTTTCTCAGTATTACTAAATGTTTTTTCATCATCAACAAGAGAGGGATTGTTGATCAAATGAGATCTTGACTCATGATTTTAATAATAACAAAACAAGTTAATAATAATAATTTTATTTTTGGTAATATTAGTATGTTAATGATTCAAGCAATATATGGAACATCAAATTCATCATAAACACAAAGTGAGTAAATGACTTAATTGAATTAATTGAGCAATCAATTAATAAAGAAAATGACCAAAGTGGAGTATGTAATTCAAGAGAGTTTCAAGGCAATACAAGTCAAGTGGAATATGAACAAAGAAAATTAAAGCCATTTCAAATGTTAAAAATCAATATAAATTTCATGTAAGCCTTATCTTGGTCATCTTAATGTTTTAGAGGCTTAAGGTTGCATGAGCATTGCATAAGTGTGTGTAAATAAAAGGAAATTTATTTTGAATTTTAAAGAAAACCTATCAATGCTAAAACAATATTTGGAAAAAAATTCAAAGAAAAGAGTATTTAATCTTTGATCGAACTTGCAGAGTTGAAAAATTAAGTTTAGATGACATAATATATGAATAGGTTGGACTATTTACGGATTGAAAACTACGCATCAGTTACATTATTCATTGATCAAATGCATTGTTTATTCAACTAGCCAAAGCCAATAACGGATTTGAAAAGTTATTCAAGGGGGACTTTTTGTTCAACTATTTGATATCTTAGTCGAAAGATTTTCAGCTAGCCAATCCTGTCCAAAAACTAGTTGTCATAAAAACTGATTTGTTTATAAGACTCTTTGAGCTGATTTTGGTTATTCAAAGAACCTTTGGCATACAAGAGACTTCTTAAGAGACTAAATAATATATGACTATATTGCGTAATATATATATATATTGAGATCAAGTTCAATGGAGTGAATGCGGAAGAATGGAAAAAAAAACAATGAAGAAGTTTATTGATACTGACTTTCCGGGCAAGTCAGGGAAAAGCCCAATACAGAGGACAAAACACAAAGAAAGAAAGGTGAGGACGAGTATAGAATTCTAGATGAGGAATAAAGAAACTTCTCAACACAATTCCTTCCTTTCACTAACAACTTTTCGGTATATTTATAAAAGCTACTGGTCACTCTCCTTCGTGAGCTTCCTGCCAAATTCTGTTAAACATAATCCCATAATTTGCGTGGGCGGTTCCTATTTCTAGAACTTCTACGTGGAGCCATCCTTGCTGATTCACCTGTTTCTCCAGTCTCTGTAGGATCGTTAGCTGCCAGGGGTGCATTTGAATCCACGTCTGCATTCACAACATTACTTCCCTCCTGAAAGAGAGCCTTGTCCTCAAGGTTCAGTGTGGGATAACTCTTAGCCAATTGCTCTTTGTCCTCCCAAGTATCTGCAGATTCTTCCAGCCCTTTCCAGCGAATAAGCCATTGTTCCACTTGCCTTCCTCCACGTTGAGTGATTCTTTTCTTCAACACTGCCATAGGTTGCAAAATCAGAGTGGTCGATGAATCCACTAGGTGCAACGGCGTGACTTGTTGCAATGGTCTTCCTATGCATTTCTTTAAAACTGAAACATGGAATACCGGGTGTATTTTTGCTGCCTCAGGTAGTTCCAATTTGTAGGCAACCAAGCCTACCTTCTTAATCACTTGAAAGGGCCCAAAATATCTTGGTCCAAGCTTATTATGTCTCCTCAGTCTGACTGAATTCTGTCTATAGGGCTGTAGTTTAACATAAGCCCATTCTCCTTCTTTGAATTGAACTTCCCTTCGACGTGTATCTACATATGCTTTCATTCGTGACTGGGCCTTGGCTAGATTGCTACGTAAATTGCTGAGTATCTCATCTCTTTTCATCAGCTGATCGTCTGCAGCAGAATTCTTTGCCGTTCCTGGTATATAACGGGCTATAGTTGGTGGAGGCCTCCCATACAACACCTCAAAAGGAGTCAATTTTGTAGCCGTTTGGTACGAAGTGTTGTACCAAAATTCTGCCCAAGGAAGCAGAGTAAACCAGGAAGCTGGGCTTTCTCCCACGAAACATCTTAAGTACATCTCAAGAACCTTGTTTAATGCTTCTGTTTGACCATCAGTCTGTGGGTGGTAAGCAGTGCTTAGAGATAAACAGGTTCCCTGAAGCCGATTGATCTCTGTCCAGAAAGAGGTAAGGAATTTTGGGTCTCTGTCAGTAATGATGGAGGTGGGTATACCATGAAGGCGTATGAACTCTGAGACAAAAGCTGCTGCTACAGAAACACTCGTTACTGGAGAAGGAAGCCCAATAAAATGACCATACTTAGAGAGTCTATCTACAATCACCAAAATCACTGTTTTTCCTTTAGAGCAAGGTAACCCAATGATAAAGTCCATGGAAATTGCTTCGAATACCAAATCTGGAATAAGAAGAGGTTGTAGTAGCCCAGCTGGTTTCATGGAAACATCCTTCATCATGTGGCAGACTTGACATTGGGAAACAAAAGACTGTACATCTTTTCTCATGGTGCGCCAATAGAAATTTGATGATAGCCTGTGAAAGGTGCGTGAGATGCCTGCATGTCCTCCTATCAACGAGGAGTGAAATTCAGTTAAGAGTAGTTGGCGCAAAGGTGAATCCGATGGGATCATGATTCTATTGCGAAAAAAAAGAATGCCATCACGCACATCATACTCTGGCAGTGCGTTCTTATCCTTGCTCCACTGTTCATGCCATTGAACCAATTCCGGATGCACTTTGTTGGCTTCTTTTATCTTATCCATGATGCCATACTCTATAGTAGATAGTGGAAATAGAGTAGCAAGAGTGACCCGTGATAGTGCATCTGCTGCTATATTTTGTTTCCCAGCTCTATAAATTATTTCAAAGTCATAACCCACCAGTTTACAGAGCCACTTCTACTGTTCTGGGGTCTGGATAAGTTGCTCTGTAAGATTCTTCAATGACTGTTGATCAGTGACGATGGTAAATCTGCGCCCCAACAAATACTGGCGCCATTTGGCAACTGATTGAGTGATTGCATACATCTCTCTGTGATATGTTGAGGCTTGGCGCATGCGAGGGCAAAGCTTCTGGCTGTAATATGCGATAGGATGATTGTCTTGGGACAACACAGCTCCGATTCCCACACCAGAGGCATCAGTCTCAATCACAAAAGATTTTGTGAAATCTGGAAGTTTCAATACCGGAGCAAAGGCTAATAATGATTTCAGTTTCTCAAAAGCTTGCTGCGTTGTTTCATTCCACTCAAAGCCGTCTTTGCGCAATAGGTCAGTAAGCGCCCCAGCTACAGAAGCATAATTGGAGATAAAACGACGATAGTACCCTGCTAGGCCCAGAAATCCACGAACATCTTTTACGGTTTTGGGCTTGGGCCAGCTTTTAATTGCCTCTATTTTTTCAGTGTCCACAGCATCTCCGGCCCTTGTTATAATGTGCCCCAGATACGTTATCTCCTCCTTCCCGAATAGACACTTGGATTCCTTAGCCACCAGCTGATGAGTCCGTAATATCTGTAAGACAATCTGCAAATGATCCAAGTGTTCGTCCCATGTGGCACTATAAACTAAAATATTGTCAAAAAAAACCAATACAAAGCGACGCAAGTGAGGTCTGAAGATGTCGTTCATGAGAGATTGGAAGGTGGAGGGAGCATTTGATAGCCCAAAAGGCATTACGAGAAACTCGTAATGTCCGTCATGTGTGCGGAAGGCTGTTTTCTCCACATCTGCGGCCTTCACGCGAATTTGGTGGTACCCGGCAAGTAAATCCAACTTTGAGAAAAATCTGGCCCCATACAATTCATCAAACAACTCATCAATTGATGGAATGGGAAAGCGATCGCGGATAGTAACGGAATTCAGGGCGCGATAATTCACACAAAATCGCCACGATCCATCCTTCTTTCGAACCAAGAGAACGGGAGAGGAGAACGGGCTTGTACTTGGTCGGATTATGCCCTCTTCTAACATCCCAGCCACCAATCTTTCTATTTCCTGCTTCTGACAATGCGGGTAACGATATGGTTTAACATTAACAGGGGTAGTCCAAGGTACAAGAGGTATACCATGATCTGTCACCCGTGAAGGAGGAAGTCCATGTGGCTTCTGAAATACATCTGTAAAATTCGTCAATATCTCCTTAATTGCAGGATGTGGCTGGCAGTCTGGTTCACTGTCGTCTGTTTGAAGTTCCAACCGAAAACAGGATGCAATGCCATCAGTTTCCCCAATGCGTCGAAGAGTGTTGAGCGACGCGTGTTGAGCTGATGGAGTTACTTCTCCTTTCCACCGGATCCTTTTACCTGCGTAAGCAAATTCAAACTGCGAAGTAGAATAGTCTGTGATCACAGGTCCCAACTGAGCAAGCCAAGAAACCCCTAACACCATGTCCCATCCTTGCAAGGGAAGAACGAAGAAATCAATCTTGACCTCCTGACCCTGAATACAAACAGGCACCTGTCGAGCAGTTCCAGAACATAACAGCCGCTCACCGTTGCCCACTAAGACACCAAAAGTGTCTTAGTTTCTATTGATAAGTTAAGAAACTTGGCAACTCTGGTTTGAACGAAACTGTGGGTACTACCCCCATCAAGAAGAACCTACACAGGGGAACCATTAACATGACCAATGAACCGAATAGTGGTTGGGGATGAGTTACCGGACATGGCATAGTGTGAAATCGCAGTAGTGGGAGTGATTGCAATAGCTGGAGCTGATTCTCCCACCGCAACCTTTGAGTCATCTGGCTGTGGAAGATCAGAAAACTCATCATCTTCTGCAAATAGGAGTAAACGTGGGGCTGACTTACACTTGTGATCCCAAGTGTACTTTTCATCACAATTGTAGCAGAGTCCTTGGGCGCGTCGTTGCGTGACCTCTGCTGGGGTGAGTCGTCGGATGGGCAGCCTGTTTCTAGAGGAAGGAGCTGTGGTAGTCTTCGATTGGAATGGGGGCATTTTTGGGGTAGGCAACAGGGGTTGGGTATGACCCAACGTTGGCTTGATAATTCCTTTTTCCATCAAAATCCGATTCTCGTGGATATGGGCCATTCGTATGGCGTCTGACAAGTCACTGGGCTCAGTAACAAGCACTGCATTTTTTATGTCATCACGTAGACCTGAAATAAAGCAACGAACCACAAATAACTCTGGCAAAAACATGGTCCGGTTCATGGTTGTTTCAAAACGGGCTTGATACTCAGCTACCGTGGATGTTTGCCGCAGTTTAGCAAGAAGACCCTCAGGAGATTCGAGATCTTTACTGCGAAATCTCTTTGTAATAGCTTCTGTGAAAGCATCCCAACCTGATAATTGCTTGTTACGGTGCATCCATTCAAACCATCCAGCTGCATTACCATCCAAGTAAAAGGATGCTATGGTAATGCGCTCCTCCTCCGAGATGTTGTAGAAATTGAAATAACGTTCAGCATTGAAGATCCAACGTTGCACCTCAGAACTGTCAAAGCGAGGCATCTCGACTGGAGTTGGTTTGTGGCGGCCGAGGTGAGGTCCTCCACTGCCACTAGTAACTAGTGGAATGGAACCTTTGGATGAGCCTTCTCCTAATGGAGGACGTGTCGGGTGATTAACTAGTTGCTGCAGAAGTTTCTGTTGCTCCGAGAATGCTGTTGAAAGTCCTGCAATATCAGATAAAATTTTTGAGTGGGTTTCTTTCATGGCTGTAATATCCGCATCCAAAGTCTTGAATCGGGTTTGATATTCTGCCATATTTGCAGAGCTCAATGAAAGGCACCAAATGGAGTGAATGCGGAAGAATGGGAAAAAAAAATGATGAAGAAGTTTATTGATACTGACTTTCCGGGCAAGTCAGGGAAAAGCCCAATACAGAGGACAAAACGCAAAGAAAGAAAGGTGAGGACGAGTATAGAATTCTAGATGAGGAATAAAGAAACTTCTCAACACAATTCCTTCCTTTCACTAACAACTTTTCGGTATATTTATAAAAGCTACTGGTCACTCTCCTTCGTGAGCTTCCTGCCAAATTCTGTTAAACATAATCCCGTAATTTGCGTGGGCGGTTCCTGTTTCTAGAACTTCTACGTGGAGCCATCCTTGCTGATTCACCCGTTTCTCCAGTCTCTGTAGGATCGTTAGCTGCCAGGGGTGCATTTGAATCCACGTCTGCATTCACAACAAGTTCATTTAAGAAATGGAAGTTTTAGTTGTTTATGGTTGTATATTTTAGGGATAAGGATAAAATCCAAGTTTGAAAATGTCTACTCATCTATTTATTTTATTAGATAGATATTTGTATTGTTGTAAATTGTAACTTGCTCTTGAGATCTCCCTGTAACTTACATCTTTCCTTAGGTTCTATCTCCACTACTGATAGATCTTTCCATGGGTTCTATATCCACTACTGATCTTATCACTTTGTAAAGTGTATAAATACAACAGTGGAGGGGGAACCAACAACCTTAAAATAGTTGTAATGGTATTAGAGCGCTAAAAGGACTTACATCCAATCTCACGTTTTTGCATCCCTCCTCAGATCATGTCAAACCACCTTAATACCAATAACCTTCTTCGCATGGCCTTTTACATGACCTCCAGTCAACCTATTCAACCTATACTGCCAAACCTTGGAGTTAAGCTTGATAAGGTCAACTATGCTTTGTGGAAACATGTAGTTAATTCTACACTTGAGGCTTTTGAATCTGAAGATTTTGCTGATGGAACGCAGCCAGTGCCTCCTTAATTTTTACCCCTACAAACAGAGGAAACACAACCTCATTCTTGTTTGGCTGAAAACCACCATTACAAGGGGAGTTCTTGGATTTATCACTTTCATACTATGCGTAATGCTTTGAACGAATTTTTCTTTCTCAATCCTGAGCACGTGTGATGCAAATGCAGCTCGAGTTGCAGAGGATCACCAAAGGTAAGTATTTTTTAATATGTCCAGAAAATGCGAATTATCACTGACAATTTAGCTTGCAGCTTTGAATCATGTCCATGAGTCGGATCTGATTAACTTTATTCTTCAAGGCTTAGGCCAAGCCTATGATTCTTTTGTTACTGCCATATCCACAAGAAGTGCTCCCTTCACTATTGATGATCTCATTGTTATGTTACTTAGTCATGAGTATAGACTTGAACAAGCTCAAACTGTTGCACTTGCTTCTGACGTAGCTACTCGTCAACTTAATAATTCCCAGTACCCACTTTAACTCTCATAATAAGGGCAAGCCTCATGCTTCGGGTGGGAACCAAAGGGTCAATAATAAATGTTAAGGGGAAATCCACATATAGCCAGAATAGGGGCAACAACCAAAATCAAAAGTCACGCACTGTCAGTGTCATCGCAATTGGACTGTTCAGGAATTCTGAAGTGTATTGGAGAAAATCTTTATGAGATTAAAAACCGCACTGGAGAAAACCCAAATGAGATGCATTATTTTATTCATTTTCTAGATGATCTTCCCAAGTTTACTTGGATATGTTTCATGCATGAGAAATTACAGGCCTTCGCTTATTTTCAAAATTCATAGCCATGGTTGCGACTCAATTCAACATGTCTCTCCTTACCAAATACTTTATTTGTGTCCACCAGATTATAACTTTCTCCGTACTTTCGGATTTCATTGTTCCCCATATTTCAGACCTTTCAACAATCACAAGCTTGATTTTAGATCACTTCCTTGTATTTTTGTGGGATATAGTTCTCGACATAATGGGTATTTATGTTTATATTCACCGACTAATCGCATTTATGTAGCCATACAAGTAGTGTTTGATAAGTCTCATTTTCCTCATCCTCAAATGGCTTCGATCGGTGATGCATAATTCTGTTTCTTCTTCTAATTCCACCACTATTTCCCTCGATATATTAAATCCTTTACAGGTTTCAGATCATAGTCATGCACCCAACAACTCTAGTTCTTCATCCCACACATCATCGCCTATTTCCTTCTCTAGTTCTTGTGAGTTATTGTCTCCTACTCAAACACTTTCTAGTTCTTCATTTGACCATCATAATTCCACCTCGTCACCTACTGTTTCAATTGATACAACAGAAGCAGCGGCAACATCCCCAACACTCCCAACATCTCGACTAAAGTCATTATGTCCCTCCAACTCTTCTTCAGGTATAGAGTCTTCCTCTCTTCCCTTACTTCTATGCCACCACATACTCAATCTCCTTCCAAAAATACTCATCCCATGCTTACCCGCTCTAAAACCAATTCACTCAAACCACGACTTTTCTCTGCCACTTCACATCCACTTCCTTTATTAGATGATACTGAGCCCACCTCATACAAACAAGCTCTCAGTTCTCCCAAGTGGAAAGCAGCCATGGACAAAGAATATGAGGCTCTCATTGATAATGATACATGGGATCTGGTTCCACTACCACCTTTTGGAAATATAATCTCCAGTAAGTGAGTTTACGGAACAAAGACGAAAGCTGATGGTTCTATTGAACGGTCGAAAGGACGTCTTGTTGCGTTAGGTACAAATCAAGAAGAGAGGGTTGACTACTTTGACACTTTCTCACCGATGGTAAAACCAACTACTATTTGAGTTGTTCTCTTAATTGCTCACTACGGCAAAAACGTACTTTAAGCAATAGATAAAAGCAACTATAAGTAAAATTATTGTTTCCTTTTTATTAAAACAATAGAATTTATTGTTACAAAAAGTGACACTGCAATAAATATAATGTAGCAAAATTTTTAACAAAATTTTCTAATTAGGTGACAAAGTAAAAATTTTGCTTTAAATTTTGACTAAAGCCACACGTTAGTTTCAACCTACCGTTAAATTGATATTTCAACACTTTGAAGTTTTTATAAAGCAAAAGAGTAAATTTTTTAGGCAACAATTTGTAATAATAAATGCAACAATTTATTCTTTCGTTATCAATATTATTTAACGTAAAATCAAATTCTTGTCATTATGTAGACAACATTGACATTTACATTAAAAGAAACATAAAGATATTAATATACGTCTTAATTATGTACGTACTACCAAATGTAAATGAACAAAAAAATGTATTTATACATAATATATAGTCTATAAGGACTTGTCAAATTCAACATTACATATTCAAAATACAAAAGCAAATTACATGTGCTTTTATTGTTATGAAATACAAAAGCGAATTTTACAATTCTCAACAATTACAAGGAAAATTACATGTGCTTCAATAACTCTTCATCATTTGTAGAATTCGAACTGGTGTCAGGTTTCTTCATCATTTGTGCCTTCCCTGGCCCTCACAAACCCAGCTACCATATCAACATATGCGAAAATTGTGTTACTGAACATGCAGGTTGCCGCTGAAAAGTCGTGCAGAAATGGAAAACAGATTATGAACACTACTTGGTGACTTCCTTGATTTGGTCCTATCGCTACTGCTTAAAATATTGAATATGCTCACAAACTTCTGATAAGGTTAACCTGAGACATAATTTGTAGTACTAAGACGAAACTGAGTTTATGAAAGCAAAAAAACTATAAAGTGAGACCTCAATAAGGTTAGAAACCTAATTAGAATCTTTTCTTGACGACGTCAAGGGGAAGATAGACAAGTTTGGCTCACGTCCTGGCAGTAAACCCTCGTACGAAATACTCAAAGCTTGAGAGTTCAGTGTCTGCTGAGCTTACTTCAGGTAAGGTATAACTATTCTAGGCCTACAATCAAACTACTAAAAAATTTATCACAATTCAAAGTATCTAAGCATACATTTACACAAATCAGAACTAAATATTCGCCAATGATTGAAACAAGTATGTAAAATGCATGTAGTAAATTCAACTAGAAGAACGAACTGCTTAATTCCAAGGATTCCTATTAGTATTTGGTAAGTGATTCAGAACTTGAAACTTGAGAATAAACAAGGGAAAATGGTAACAATCCAAAAAAAGAGTAAATGTGCAAGTATCAATTCTACTTCTGCACTCCAAAAACATCGTAACTTTTATAAAGTAGCATCTTAAACAGAGAACAAGAATTAAAAGTCATATTATGGTCCAAAACTTGAACATAGCATAGGTACCAAATTGAAGGGCAGCATAAGGAACAATCTCGACCAAGGTTGGTGATAATCTAGAATATAATCCCTTGATGCCACGAGTTCTGATAATATCGGCAAATACAGACCTCATTGTTGGATAAACCTAATACAAACACTTCTTAGACAAACAGTAACACAACAACTAAATGATGTTGCCAAATATTTGGATTTGGTCCTAAAATTATGTAATGAATTTGAAACTTGACTAAAGCAAGTTAACCATGTAAGAGTTGTAGCTACCACTTAGACATTTTCCTTTACGCTGTCAGGATTGTTTAACACTTCATATCAAGTTATGATAGTTAAATGTAAAGAAGAGCACAAAGGACCTCTAAACAGGAAAAGGAACAGAAAAGGACATCTTAAACCCCATTAACTGAAGGCCATCTTAACTGACTTAAAGAAATATCAATCTAATACCACATGGTAGACCACAGTCATATTTCATACCTTAGGTTCACCTTGTGAAGCTAATATCATTCAGACAAGATCAAATGGGTATGATCCAAGCATAGCCATACAACCTGTTAATGATCCACTTACCTATGACACATAACAACTCAACTTTTCATGATCCTCTGCAACACAATAACAATCATGTAAGATACTGAAACAACATCAATCTAAATGTGCAATACCATAAATATAATGAGATAAAATTGCAAAATGGATAATTTTAAAAATTCCTGATCTTTTCATCCAATAACTTTCTTAGAAGAATCAGTAAGAAAAGTTTTCAATTTGTATAACACAACAAATTGATTGGATGTGTATGGCATAACCACGAGTAAAGTTGGGACATTACCACATCAAAAGCCCTGACAAAAACAACTACATGATATGAAAAGGCACAATATAAACAAAGATCTCCGCAAACTAGCAGCATCAGAACTATAGCTCCCAAAGAACATTCCTTTCTCTTACTACACTTAGAGCTGGATAGAAGTATTAGATCACCAAAAACATCTTTAAGTTGCAAAAAAGCCACCTACTTCCTAAAATTTAAATTTTGAAAGATTTTGGTTGATTTTCCTTTGCTTAGAAAGGATGCACAAACCAAAAAACTTGTCAAAAGCTAGGCTCGACAATGCATTAGTCAAATAACAACATGAAGAGAGTTCACCATATCGGCAATCTTTCTTCTCTAAACATATCTTTTGTTGCTTACAACATTCTGGTGTACTTGGATGGAAAATTCTAGAGATGCATCTAGTGGCTGGGGTGGGTATTCGCTCCCGCGACTTCTCCTTAATGAATTCCAGGCCTAGCAAGGGTGGAAAAGATTAAAGGAAGTATGATGAAGTACACGCATGCATCCATAACGTAGATTCTTACCTTTGGTTTGCTAGAAACACGATGAGGAAGATTGCCTTGTTAATCACCTCTGTGATTTATGAACCCTAATTGAGTAAGTTATGAAATAGCGAGCAGATGGGAGAGTGTTTTTTTCACCCCTTTTGCCGAATGATGCCGAGTTTGTGGACCTTCCAGCTTGCAACGTTGTCATCTCAATTAACAAAGTTTTCGTCCAAGATGGTGGCCCTCTTCCAATGCAACGCTGTTATGCTCCAACCATTTATCTTTGTGGTAAGTAAGGGAGTTTTATTTTATCTCTCCAGATATTGTGCTCCAACTCTTATTAATTTAAAATTTTAATTTTTTAAAATAAAAGGCCGATTTAGTGTTATGTATATATATTACAGTAATTTTATGTAGTTGCAATAATTGTATAATATGTTTTATCTTTACTAAATAAATTAAAGGGTAGTTAAATTTTCTTATGCATATTCAAAATACTCATTAGTAAGTTTGAGAAATTTTATATTTAAATTATATATTAGCAAGTAACTATATAAATAAATATGTAATATTAGTATATATTTTTTAGAAAATAAATAACTGAAACTATAACAACAATTTCAAATATTATATATATAAAATTTTATTGTGACATTTTTTAATTTTGTTTTCTTTTTTATATGTAACAATAAATTAATATTGTCATTGTCTTTTAATATTATTAAAGCCAATATTTTAAAAATTGTTGCCTTACATTAACTTTTTGCAACACATTTTTAAACTGTTGAAACATATTGTCCCTAAAGCACTTTTCTCCGCAGTGGCTGACTAACCTATATGACATTGACAACTCGATGTTACTAATGCTTTCTCAATGGAGAGTTGTCTGAGACAGTTTATGGATGCCAACCTCTAGGCTACCATGATGCTTCTCGCCCAGATTATGTTTATTGACTCTGCAAAGCCATCTACGTGGTCATGCAAAGGGCCTGATTTTATAAGCTCAAATTTCTCCAACAACATGATTTTAATACCTCATGTGCTGACTCGTCATTATTTATTCGTCAGACATCTTCTGACATCAACTATTCAACTTTTTTATGTTGATGACATTCCATTAACAAGGAATAATAATCAGTTTATTGGTGATTTTATTAAAACACTTGATGCTACTTTCTCTCTCAAGGATCTTGATATTCTACATTTTTTCTGGGTGTTCAAATTCATCCTTATATTGGTGGTCTCCATCTTTCTAGGTGCTAAAACCTATTTCATCCCCTACTTAATCAAATTCACAACTATTTAGATACGGTGAGCCTACAGATAACCCCTCCTTATATCCCAGTAAAGTTGGTGCTCTTAAATATATGACCATCACTAGACCTGATGTGCGTATGCTATCAGCTGAGTGTTAGACCCCTAAGTCTAGAATGCGGGTTCGTACGAGTGTTGGCAAGCCTTGGCCAATACTTGGCACGCAGGTCGGCACGAGGAAGGCGTGTTGACGAGGGAACAAGGCGAAGTCATACGAGACCCGAGGGTGCGCGAAGGCACTTAACTTCGGCGAGATAGTTCGAAGGTATGTATAATACGTGAAGTTTTATACTAACTCGGTTTGTGACTTGTACTTAGTTATGGAGCGACGAGACTGCACCATGAAGTGAACTGGATCATGGAAGATGGACTTGTCCATGGACGTGCATTAACGGACCTATGTGCGGATAGG
>JAOQMS010000178.1:25013778-25024051 GCA_027563885.1 Erythroxylum longipes | reverse complement strand
ATACCGAAAATACCCTCAATTTCTTCTCATGCATTTATTCCATAAGCTATTAGGCTTAAGTTAATGAAAAAAAAATTCATGGGGCCGACATAAGAGATCAAGTTCAATTCTTATATATTTTAATTAAGATTACTTGGTTAATCTTGAGTGAGGGTAATTATAACTATTGGATATCTAGGTTCGAGTATTATTAAATTAAGAAGGTGAAGTGAAAACAATTCAAGAATATAAATAATTCATAAGTTGTCATTAATGATTAATTAATAAATTCATTATTGCTTATTAAACATTGTATTGCCAATTGTCTTTAGTTTAATTTATTTTCTAGTTACATTATCATATTGTTTACCTTAAATAAAGTGTTACAAGAATTGTTAGGTATCTAAAACAACTTTTTTGGAAACGATACTATTTATACTATAAGGATGCAACTTGTATACTTGTGGTAACAAGCATCTAACTGTGCCCTCAACATCAAATAGCTCAATAAATGTTAAAAATAGTCAAATGATAAAATATACATATATTACTAAATTACACAAACAATACTCAGCTATCTAAACACTTAATAAACATCTAAAATTTTACTATTATTAATTGTCAATACTAAGATTATTTGTAATTATTACAATTAATGTTTTACCTCTTTTTTAACTAAATTAACTAGTCCTACTCAATCTAGTATGCTTACATTCAATGTTCTATCCGCTCATCTCTATTCATCATAATGACTCATTAAGTAAAAACATAATTAGATGTCTAAATATCGTTATATTGTACCTCAATCTCTCAATCTAACTTGGTACTTTGGTACCGTTCTTATACCTAGCCATCGACACAGGATATTCCTATGTCTCAAGATAACCGGTACCAGTGTGGTACCTAGTCATTGACACAAGGCATCCTCGGGACTCAGGATGCCTAATACCCATTCCATGGATAGGTACCTAGCCACAACTCGCTCATATCTAAATAACCCATCAATCTATGACCATTAAATATAGCCTATCCTAAGCAAATTATAGATTTACATCTTTCACTATCTATTCCTAAATCATTATCAACCAGTCTCTATCTATTATCATGAACGTGATTTTTCTTACCATAATATTCTTAATTATATACATGCATAATTGAAAATTATAATTATCATAATTTTCTCGCAAATTATTAGGTGATACACATCATAGCATGCAATAAAATATAAATACTAAACACTTTGAACCCTGTCAATTATTTATCGAATAAATAAAATTCTTAAAAAATTCAAATATATCAGAAATCCACATATTTAACTATTAATTACTAATTCAAAACATGATTCACCATAAAGTAATTTATTGATCATAAAATTCACAATTTTATGAACCATACACAATTATAAGGGAACAGTTTAAGATTATCGTCACTTCATTTTTAGACCCAACTATTTTGATTGGCCTAATTTACTCCCTAATCCATCCTCCTGAGCTAAACATTTATAAAATTCTTTTAGACTTTATTTAAGAAAAATTTTCAAACCTAATTACACTTAATAATCTAAAGTTACTCCCTTTTATCAATTTATTCTTAATTATTAAAAATATCCTTCCTTTTTCTTACCATCATAATGACTAAAATACTCTTAATTATTAAAATTCCAATTTTACCCATACATTCTTTTATTATTACTAAAATACACTTCTAGGAATTGAATTTCATTTTTACCCTTAAATATTCACATCTCCTATTTTTCTCCTCAATTAATCTTAAAATTTCCTAAATACCTAATTTTCTTCTTTTTCTTTTTCTTTTTTCCCCCAAAGATTGTTTTCTTCTTCTCTTCCCTAACGTTACCCTCTCCTTTACTTTTCTCCTTTTTTTTTCCAATGTCTTCAAAATTGTTATCATAAACAATCACAACATAATTCTAACTAGAAACTAGATTAGGATAATTGAAAATTACTAATAAAAAGGATGAAATTTAGCTAAAAATTTTCCTTCTTTCCTATATGAAGTTCTATACCTTTCCAATAGATTTTTTGATTGTTAATCTCCATAATTTCCCCTCTAATTTACTACAAAACAAACAAAATAAGGAAATACATAAGAAAGCTTCACATGTAGGAGAAAGATGGTGTTTTGGTATGTTTACCACTTGGAAATATCGAGAAGAAGAAGGAGAGGAAGCAATTTTTTTGTTGTTTTCTTACAACTCACCTGTTGTCTTTTATATCTCTATTCCTCTTCATTTTCAATAGGTTGGGTTGGGTTTTTTTTAAAGGTTGGGTTTGTGGACCTTACACGAGGATTGCTAAATTATAAAACTTGGAGGTAATAAATGCACTCTTAACTCCTTACAAGTATGAAGCATACCAAATAAAGGTTAACTCATTCAAATATGAGCCTTAAGAAATGCATTAAAGTGACTCTTTATAAGCATGAAAAAGTACATCTATTTATAGACTATTCTTTGTACCAATAATTGCAACATTTAATACTTGGTGAAGAAAAGGATTAAGTAATTTTATGGGCTAGAAAAGAAACATGTTGATCTATTATTCTTCCTTGCTAATAAAGACAAGAACTATGAAAAATCGACTAGAACCAAAGATTTAGGTACATCTTGAGGTTCTATATCATCTTGATTTTATTTGGTTTTTAATGTTATTCTTGATGTTATATTTGGCTTATGGTTTGGTGCTCTTCTTGATGTCTCCTATAATTACTGTCATGACATTTAGGCTACTGCTTTTGAAGCAAAACTAAATTTTAGTGACTTTTTGGATCTTTTATGATTTCCTTGACCATGTTCCTTGATTAATGTTTTAAATTGTAGAAAATAGAGTTCTTATCTTTTGATTATAAAGAGGCCTTGTAGTATTTTTTTGTTTCCTGGTTATTAGAATTTCATTTCCAAGTTTGATTTTGGATAAATTATTTCAAATATCATGAAATTTTAATAATCTATTAAATACATCAAAACCTTCATTTTTTAACACTACATATCATAACCTATAAAAATTACATACATATGTCTTCCTAACAGTGTTAGTGATATAATCCAGTAGTGCTTAAATGGACTTCATAATCATTTCCAAAACATTTTTTAATGCACATTAAAAATTTTGACAACATTTGGACTTATTTTTTTATGATATTTTAATTTTTGGAATTTAAAAATCATAAAAAAATAGTTTCCTAGTTATATATTTTTGAAAATTTTAACAAAGGAATGTTGGCTTATTTTTAACAATTGTATGAATTTCAATTCAAAATTCTAAGCAAATAACTTTTTAAAGAGGTAAAATTTTAGTATAATTAAGTTTGGTCACTAACTAGGATAAACTATTTATGTCTCTCCACTCTCTATTTCCTCAAGTATTACTTGTCACTCCTGCCTTGATTCTAGAATTATAAGTATAACTACCTTCTTACTTAAGCATGTTATTATTCCAAATACTATATATGCATGTATGAGGTTCTCTGGTGACTTCATACCTCCTAATTTCCTATAGTGATAACGACCACTTGTACTATATTTGGTTCATGTTAGTGCTTGTAACAGTTACTGCAACTAATTATCATTTATTGTATGTAAGAACAAAACATAACAATCCTCTTAAGTTTGATAGTTTTCTGCACCCTCTTACTTATCAATTTCTTTTGAATTTGTGTTGATAATGAAGTAGCAATAATATATTACCAACGCTAAAATGTATTAAAACAGTTTTGTGACTGCCCAAATAAACCTCTATCTTTACCCAAATTACCTACCCACCCCCGCCACTTCTCAGTTTTGTAAAGCTCTTGGAGGGAGCTGGAAATTCTCCACGCAAATCCAAATGCTCTTGCAGCTGGCCACGTGGAAAAGGAAGAGGGCGAGCTAGATGGGAACTGTGGGGCAGAGTGTGCTGGAGCTGAAAGGAGTATGGGAAACGTGGAGTACTCCAAGGTAGCTTTTCTAGATCTGCAAAATCTAGGAAATCTGAGAGGAGATTCAAGTTCATCCTAGAAACTTGCATCCAATGGTGATGGGAACTCTATAGTAATAAGGGCTGGGAGTGTGGGTACCATGAGACTTACATGGAGTACTCCAAGGAAGTTTTTCCAGATCTGCAATGTCCAGGAAAACTTTGAGGAGAAGAAAGTTCAACCTAAAAACTTGCTTCCAACGGTGAAGGGAACTCTGCAGTGAAGAGCGCTGGGAGCGAGGGAACTGTGAGAACTGTAAATCTGTCCCAAAAACTAGTAGCTAGTAGGTACTCTATTAAGAAGAGTGCTGGGGATGATATGAAATCTTTTTTACATGAAAACTTTATCATGTAAAATTTAAACACATAATTGCAAGATTTTAGAAGTTAATAAATTTTCACAATAATATAATTGTACCTTGATCCATTGTATATCTGATACTTTCTGAACAAATAATCTCCAATAATCTTCAAGATATTCTTACATTTTGTTTTCTCTCTCTTAACCTTTGTTTCGTTATTTTCCGTATATGTGTGATGGAGTGATATGTGAAAAAACTTAATAGGTAGAGAGAGAGAGGCAGTAGTTATCCCTTTGAAATTCAAACGGCACCTCTTTTCATTATCCTTATTTTATTTTATTGTTTGCGTTCCATCAACGTAAATACATCACATTATCTCTTATTCAAATAACTAATGGGATTTAATATACTTAAATGATTAAATCAAAATATATGGGTCATATAATTAAATTATCTAATAATCTCCCACTTGGCCCATATATCTTGATCATGATAATAAGATATAACATGCATATAATAAAACTTAAATCCCATTTAATTTCTTTAGGCGCAACATTAATCATCATTAAGTAAAAAACTAGAAAGGATCATAGCGGTTATACATCTTTTAATGTGACATACTTCCTTCAATTCATTACAAAACTAGTTCATAACTTAATATGATCTATTATAAGATATATTTTAATGGTTCAACAATAATGTCTTTCTAAAAGACAAATCCTGTTAAAATGCACATAACCATTTTTATATATATACTAACAATAAATAGCAGGATACAATATCAGAAACAATATATATAAATGAGCTCAGAGTATTGAATACATAAATAATAACATATTGTTCAATCATGGTAGTGAATGGTGCCCATTCTTTCTACATGTTCATTAAATGTCTTTGGTGGCAATCCTTTTATTAATAGATCTGCTATCATAAGATCAGTGCTAATATGTTCGATTGACACTTTTTGTTTATGAACTTCTTCTTTAACGGCAAAGTATTTGATTTCCATATGTTTAGCACCCTTTGAATACTTGTCATTTTTTGAAAAGAAGACTGCTACAGAATTATCACAATAAATTTTCAGCGGCTTGGCAATACTGTCGACAATTCCAAGTCCTGAAATAAAGTTTCGTAGCCATAAACTATGAACCGTGGCTTCAAAGCATGCCACAAACTTAGCTTCCATAGTGGATGCAGCAATGATAGACTGCTTCGTACTCTTCCACGAGATTGCTCCTCCAACTACAAGAAATAGATAGCCAAATGTTGATTTTTTCTTGTCAACACATCTGGTATAGTCTGAATCTGAATATCCAATCACTTCAAGATGATCAGATCTTCTATAAGTGAGCATATGATCTATTGTTCCTCATAAGTAACTTAAAACTTTCTTTGCAGCTTTCCAATGTTCCAATCCAGGATTACTCTGGTATCTACCTAGCATTCCAACAGCAAAATTGATGTCTGGCCTAGTATAGGTTTGAGTATACATTAAACTCCCAACAATAGATGCATAAGGAATTCATTCCATTTCTGTGCGTTCCAATTCATTCTTTGGGCATTGCTTAAGACTAAATTTGTCTCCTTTTTGAATTGGAACAACACTTGCGGAGCATTTGTCCATATTAAATCTTTCTAAAGTCTTTTTGATATATGCTTTCTGAGACAGCCTAACATTCCTTGTGATCGGTCACGGAATATTTCAATTCCTATCATATAAGATGCCTCGCCCATATCTTTCATTTCAAAATTTTTAAAGAGAAACATCTTAGTTTCATGTAACAATCCAAGATCATTAGCAGCTAGTAAGATATCATCAACATATATGACTAGAAATATAAATTTGCTCCCAATGATCTTCAGATATATACACCGATCAACAGTGTTTTCTTTAGAACCGGAAGAAGTAATGGTATCATTAAATTTGAGATACCATTGTCAGGAGGCTTGCTTAAGTCCATATATTGATTTCTTAAGTTTACACATAACGTTTTTTTCCCTTCAACTAGGAAACCATCCGGTTGATCCATATAGATTTCTTCCTCTAAATTTTCATTCAGAAAGGCAGTTTTCACATCCATCTGATGGAGCTCTAAATCATAATGAGCTACCGTTGCCATAATAATTCTAAATGAATCCTTTTTAGAAACAGGAGAAAATGTCTCATTATAATCAATGTCATCCTTTTGAGTATAACCTTTGGCGATAAATCTAGCTTTTTATCTCTCAATATTACCATTAGAGTCACGTTTGGTCTTAAAGACCCATTAAATTCTGACTCTTTTACAACCTTCTGGTAATTCAACAAGATCCCAAACTTGATTGTCATCCATAGAATTTAACTCTTCTTTCACGACATCTAACCATTTATTAGAATTTTCACTTTCAATGGCTTGTGAAAACGAAACTGGATCATTATCAATAACTAAATCACCTTCTACTTCTTGTAAATAAACTACATAATCATCCGAAATTGCCGATCTCTTTTGTCTTTGAGATCTTCTTAATGCAACTTCATGTGGCTCATTTCCAACAGGTTTATTAATAGTGACTTCATTATTTAGAGCTTGGTCATGCATCTGCGGTTCTTGATCATATATTTGTTGTTCTTGTAAGTTGTTAAAATTTTCAATAACTGTAGGAACAAACACTTGAGAAGAAGTTATAGGCAAGAAAACTTACACTTTAACTTCTTGAATATTCACTCTTCGTGACTCTAAGCTCCCACTAATTTCTCCATTTTCGACAAATCTAGCATTTCCAGTTTCAACAATTCTTGTACTATGATTAGGACAATAAAATATATACCCTTTAGATTTTTTTGGATAATCAATGAAAAAACCACTAGTTGTTCTTGAATCTAATTTCCTTTCATACGGATTGTATACCCGTACTTCAGCCAGACAACCCCAAATATGTAGGTGTCTTAAACTAGGTTTTTTTCCTGTCCACAGTTCAAGAGGTGTCTTCGAAACTGCTTAACTAGGAACCCTATTTAATAGATACATAGCAGTTTTTAATGTATACATCCACAATGATGATGGTAGAGAACAACGACTCATCATACTCCTAACCATGTCCATTAAGGTACAATTGCGCTTTTTTGTTACATCATTTTGTTGTGGTGTACCTGGCATTATGTATTGAGCACATATACCACACTTCTCAAGAAATTTAGCAAATGGGTCAAGACATTGTCCACTTTCACTATATCTTCCATAATATTCACCACCTCTATCAGATCGGACAATTTTCACTTTTCTATTAATTGCCTTTCTACCTATTGATAAATACTTCTAAAGCATTTACTGACTGAGATTTTTCACGAAGCAAATAAATATATCCATAACATGAAAAGTCATCAATGAAAGTGATGAAAAACTTTTCTCCACTAAATAATAGAACATCAAAAGGCCCACATATATCAGTGCGTATAATTTCAAGAAGTTGTGCACTTCTTGTGGCTTCCTTTTTAATTGTGTGTTTTGTATGTTTTCCCTTAATACAATTCACACAAATTCCAAGATTAGTAAAATCTAATTTTGGAAGAATTTCACTCTTTACTAATTTGGTCATTCTATCTTTTGATATATGACCCAAATGTTTATGCCACAAGTAAGCTGAAGTTTCATTTATAAAACTTCTTTTAGTACCAACATTATGATTCAAGGTCAACAGGGTTTCAATAAAAAGGTTATCAAGCTTTAATTTATACAAACCATCATAGAGTATACCAAAACCAATAAGGCAATTATGTTTGAACAAACTAAAACATCCATTACCAAATTTGAAGGAATATCCAATAGTATCAAGTTTTGACAAAAAAACTAAGTTTCGAGAAATTGTAGGAATATAAAGGATTTCGATAAGATCTAAACGATGTCCTGTGTCTAAAATCAAACGGTAAGTTCCAATGGCTTCAACTGTAGCTTTGACTCGATTCCCCATTAAGACAAATCTTTCATTTGAGTTTATGGTTTGGAACATAAGGAATCCCTGCATCGTAATAGTAATATGAGTGGTACATCCAGAATCAATCGACCAAGTATTATAAGGAACATCTGCTAAATTAGATTCGAAACATATGAAAGCACTAGGCTTACCTTTCTTTTCAAACTATGCTTTACGTTTCAGACAGTCCTTCTAATAGTGTCCAGTTTTGTTATAGAAATGACATCTATCGTTCCTTGGTTCCTTCTTAGAGATGGAAGTTGATGCATTACCCTTATGTAATATGTCCTTTCCCTTTCTTTTCTCCTTTTTGAACTTCTTTCTAGCTCCTTGATTACCCATAAGGGTTGCGTTTGGATCTGCAGTACAGTGGAGATAAGTACTTATCCACTGTAGTTTCCAAACGCAGTCACATGTTTGGATCTACTGTAAACAACCGGAAGTACTCTCCCACCGCAACCCTCTTTCTGCTTATGGCACCGCAGAAATCCATAAGCAGAAAGAGGGTTGCTGTGGGAAAGTACTTCTGCGGTAAAAATTTTACTTTCCATTAATAACCTTATGATAATTATTATTTTTCACTATACCCTTAACTAATAGAAAGCAAGTCTAATGTAATATTTTCTTCTTACTTTAATTTAATATTTTTCTTATTTATAATTTAAATTTATATGACTAATAATATATTTTTATGAAATATTTTATTTATTTTATTTATATTTTCTTATTTTAATTTAATATTTTCTTATTTATAAATTTAAATTTATACTAATAATATATTTTTATGAAATATTTTATTTACAAAATTTATTTTATTTATATTTTCTTATTTTAATTTAATATTTATTATTTATAATTTTAAATTTACATGATTACTAATATATTTTTTAATATCATTTCAGCAAGTTGATTTCAGTATGTTATCAACCGCCATTGCTTCCTTAAATTAAGCCTAAGCAGTTCTATTGACATCAACGACAGATCGACTGTAAGTGTAGAGCTAATGAGAAGACATTTAATTAGAGATGTCAATGAACTAAACTGGACTCAGGCTTCTCCTAACCCAACCTATGGCTTGACAGGCTATGGGTAGGTCAGGCCTACCCAACTAGCTTTTTTTTTTTTGAAAAATTTTCAAAATGACAATGTTTTGAAAGTAACGGTCGACCCGATCTCAACCTATAGTCTAATTAATTAGGGATAAAATCAGGTTAAGTCGGATCCTTTTTGACATGTAATTACTGACCGAAGCGACGTATGAATAATAAATTTGAAAATTGAAAAGTTGTAAATGAAAAAACAAAGAGGAAAAAATAAATAAATGCAGTGGCTGTGCATTTCAGTTCTGCTGCTTTCATTCAAGGACGGTGGTAGATTATCTCGGTTCTTCTTCGTTATGAGGCCGAATAACTCTTAGTTGTCATTGTTAGAGACTTGTCAAACAGGTGGCTTACTAAGTTCGAATTTGGCCGACCCAACCCAAATGATTTTATTAAGTTTTGAGTCGCGTTAAATTTTTTTATTTTTAATTTTTGAATTGTAGCACAAGTTCATACTCAAACTCTTGCCTCAGTTTAAAGCTCAAAATTTTAAAGTAAAATAATTAGGGATGACATTTAGCTTAAGACTCAGTTCGATCAGCCTGGCTCAGTTCAAGGTCAACAAGACAGACTCGGATTTATTGAAGCCTCAGGTCAAATGTTTTGAAAAATTTTCAATTTGGGGGCTCAAGCTCAAATTGTCCAAGTCCAACCGTACACCTATAAAAAAAAATAATTTCATTTTCTTCTTTTAATTTAAAAGTATAAGTTTGGTTGGGTTATATTAGGCTCTAGCTCGAGCACTGCTATTTAGGTATCAATGGGCCTTGAGTCAAATCTGAACCTCAATAGAAGCTATTAGGCCAAGGTGGGCTGGTCTATTACCGTCTTTAAAAATAATTTCATTTTAAAATTTTAAATTAAAAAAATCAAATCAACTAGTCTAATCGAACTTTGAATTGGTCAAGCCTAATCAGGCTCAAGCTCGGGCTCACGTCATATTTCCTAAGACCAGGCTGATCTTACT
>JAOQMS010000178.1:24973216-24998979 GCA_027563885.1 Erythroxylum longipes | reverse complement strand
GGTGGGGTGGGTTCTTTGCTAAAACTTCAAAACAGTCCCCACTTTTCCAATTTTCGCTCAACAGCTTTTTGTTTGTGTCACTGTGGAGGGAAGTGGATTCATCTAAAAGAAATCTCCCCAACTCAAAGAACAACTCAAACATGAAATTTAACTAGTAAGTATTCTAAAAGTGAAATTGTAAAGACACATGGTATATGTTTAAAAGTAAATATACACACGTTAAAGTGAAGGAGCACTTTTGAATAGAAAAAATAACTAAAATAAGAATCGAAAAATTAGAAATGTTTTTATATTATAAGATTTGGTTGTTTGCAAGTTAAAAGTTTTTTATGAGTTTTTAAATTGCTAAAAATAAATTAACTGTATTAATTATTTAAATTAATGTCAAAAAAAAAAAAAGAAAACGAGCAATCTATCCAACACAGCCGTAAAACACTAAATAAATACCCTCTTCACCTAATTTTAAACTTCAAACATGAAGGAACAAAAGAGACCCCACCCAAACCCAATTAGGGAAGGTAAGATCAATTTTTCAGGTCCTTATTGTTAGGAGGAAGTTAACCGTCATAATTGGCACCAAAACTTAATAAGCTTCACTGGCAAGCGAGGTAATCACTAATTAGGTAAGTGATCATTCAATTTTAAATAGGTCCAAAAGATTAAAACCGCGGGTACGGGTTGTTTCAAATCGAAGGCTAATTAATAATAATTAAGTTACTCAGAGAGCAGTTAACAGAAAGCTACAGGCCAACTCTAATGGACGCCATAACCACTCTGTTATAATAGCTCCTTCCCTTTATATTTGCCTCCTTCTCTTAGTCGTAACAATCACATGTCCAAAACGACATCTCTTATATGTGTAGTGAGCCAGATAGAAGCGAGAGAAGGCCAAGCTTTGACTTCTCGCCAAATCTCTGTTGCTCTGTTATTCAGACTGCTCGATCCATTGGTTTGTCCTCTGTTTGTTTGTACCTTGGGGTCTGCTTTTGTGATGTTTTTGGCTGTGATCACGAAAATGTGTGCTGGGTTTGATCCGGAAAAGCTCTCGAGTCAAAAAAGATGCGGTTACTACATTTTGATCCGCCTCAAGTTTGATGGCTCATTTTAGTTGCTAATGCTTCACATTTTCGGTTTTCTCAGAAAAAATGCATAAAACTCAAACATTGCGAGTGTTTCTGCTATGGAATTATATTTTGAGGGTTGAGGTTAACCAAAATTGAGATTTCTGTGATTGTTGCAGAGTTAAGTTCAAAAAATGTTATAAAAAGGGATCGAAACGGCCAAAGGGAAAAGCTTCCCAGTTTGGAATTTCTTCACATGAAAGTAGTGAAGATTCTTGGAGAAGTCTGAAACCTTCCTTGAAAGGGACTCTGAATTCTCAATCACCAAGGTAAAATTCTGAAACCTTCCTTGAAAGGGACTCTGAATTCTCAATCACCAAGGTAAAATTGAAAACAAAAAAGGTATTTTTGTTCTTTGTTTTGGTTTCTGGGGTTTCGTTCTGCTGAGGACGTTTTTTAATTTGGAAATGCTCCAAGGTAACATGAGAAGAAGTCTTTGACAGACTGTTACTGGGGACCATTTAGGAAAACTCCAAATTATGCTAAATAATTAGACAAGCCACCGTCTGTTTGACTCACGAGTCATAGCTTATGAATTGTCATATTTACTTGGCCATGAATCATGACATTTTCTTTAATATAGTGAGAAATGTCTGCAAAAGATATCCGGAATTCTGTCGGTGAATTTAGCACTAACCCATGATTAGTTTGTCGATGTAGATTATTGTGGGTGTTTAAGGTTCATTGGCCCTTGTGTTTTGTAGGTACCACTCAACATTGTTGTTTTATTAAACTAATCTCGACCACAACGCATTGACTGGATAAGTAGAGAAAAAGCTGTCATTTATTTATGGTCCATACGAAGATGAATTGACTTCCCTGTATGGTATATTCTCTAATCTTGTTCCCAGAACAGGTGAGAAATGGGTGTGGCTTATGAGGAAGAGCCAATGCAGAGGCCAACAGGAGATGTGGAGAAGATTTTTGTTTCAGTTCGTCTACGACCTTTGAGTGAGAAGGAGATTGCTAGAAATGATGTGTCAGATTGGGAATGTATCAATGACGCTACCATCATGTACAGGAACAATCTTTCAGTTTCAGAGAGGTCCATGTACCCAACTGTCTACACATTTGGTGAGAAGTTCTTTGTTTTTTCTTTTTCAAAAGTATGTATCGACCAGTTTTACTTATTTCCCTTGTCAACGGCATCTCAATTGTTTATCCTGTATCTAAGTTTTCCGGTCTTCGTATTCTGTTACTACTGAAATGATTGATGTCGTGTTCTACATTTTGAGTTTTATTTTAGTAGTGTGAATTTTACTTTGGAAGCTGTTCAAAATCATAGGAGTCTTTTCTTTCACTTTTCTATTTTTCTGCCCCTGGGTTGTCTATAATGCTAACTTCTCTTCGGTTTTATTCCATTTTTTCTTTTTTTGTTGTTGGCTGCAGACAGAGTATTTAGTCCTGAATGCTCTACAAGGCAAGTGTACGAGCAAGGAGCCAAGGAAGTTGCTCTTTCTAGTGTCAGTGGTATAAATTGTAAGTACATATCTTTTTATTAGCTCAATTTGTTTCTTGGACTTCACTCTGAGCTCCGTCTTTACCTTTATTTGCTAAACCTTCAGTTTAACTGATACATTGCTTTCAGCAAGTGTATTTGCATATGGACAAACAAGTAGTGGAAAGACATTTACGATGAGTGGAATTACCGAATACACTGTGGCAGATATCTATGATTACATAGAGAAGGTAGTGTATTATCATACGTGTTACCCTAAATCCTGTGTTCACTTAAAATCCCTTGGACTTCCCTTGATTGAGAAAACTTGTGGTTTTCCTTTCTTATAGCACAAGGAAAGAGAATTTGTCTTGAAATTCTCTGCTTTGGAGATCTACAATGAGTCTGTTAGAGACCTCCTTAGTACTGACACTACCCCTTTACGACTTCTTGACGATCCAGAGGTAATTCTCATTCCAAGTCTGATGAGGTACTGCTTTTATAGTTTTTTATTGAAATAACAACTTTGTGAACAGAGAGGAACTGTTGTTGAGAAACTCTCTGAGGAAACTATACGGGACTGGAATCATTTTCAAGAACTTCTTTCTTTTTGTGAAGGTAAGTCAGGCTCTTAACTATCTTACTTTTAAGTCAGGCTCGTCACTATCTTACTTTCACTAGATGATTGGTTACTGCATACTCAACCCATCCCTGGTGCTTGTTACAGCTCAAAGACAAATAGGCGAGACTTCCTTAAATGAAACAAGCTCTAGATCGCATCAGATTCTGAGACTGGTAAGATTGAGTAGTTATTTCATTATGAATTCTCAAATCCCTACTGTTCTTACTCTGTGTGCATGACAGGCAATTGAAAGTTCCGCACGTGAATTTTTAGGCAATGACAAATCAAGCACCCTTATGGCCACTGTGGTATGATTCATTGAATTGTTCGTTAGTTGATTTAGTAAACCTGAAAGCTTCAGCAGCTGTTTTAATCATTATTTTCTCGACAGAATTTTGTTGACTTGGCAGGAAGTGAGCGTGCATCCCAGACATTATCAGCTGGCGTGAGGTTGAAAGAAGGTTGCCATATAAATCGCAGCTTATTGACATTGGGGACCGTCATCCGTAAGTTAAGGTTGGTCTACAGAAAATGTCAAATTTCATATTTTAGTGGTACTGGAGGAGTATGTTAGTGGAATCTGCCTTATGAAACCATTTTGTTGGGATTCAAGCTTAAGCTTTCAAGTTAAACTCATACATTTGCATGTTTGTAATACTTGAGTTTTGTTTTAATCCAGTTGTATGAATACCTGCCTTGAAACTTGAATTATCTGCCCAATCTTTTTTTTGCAGGAACAAGGAATGATGTAGTTATCAAAATAAAATACTCTTCTATAGCTTACTAATGAATTTTTTCAGTATTCCCTAGGAAAACACTGGACCTCATCTCTGTGTATTTCACCTTAATATGGAAAGAAATGAAGAGCCACGATGGTGAATTTATACATTACCAAGTATGACTTGTCAAATTGCCACAGGCTAAATGCGTCAACAGCGTATGGATTGTGGCACATGTGGCTAGGGACACGATAGCAACAGTGGCAG
This sequence comes from Erythroxylum longipes, assembly GCA_027563885.1. NCBI lineage: Eukaryota > Viridiplantae > Streptophyta > Magnoliopsida > Malpighiales > Erythroxylaceae > Erythroxylum > Erythroxylum longipes. The sequence continues at coordinate 24,994,812 of JAOQMS010000178.1, read as the reverse complement.
TGATAGTCTGTTATGAACTTGTTTGATCAGTTGAAATTTCAACAATTTTCATTAGGATTAAATGCACTTAAGTTCAGTCACATGTGGCCTCTCATTGATTATGCTTAAATTGTTCAAAAGTTGTTAAGCGTACATAAAATCATTTATTCTACAATCGACAAAGCAATGTGCTAGAAATTGTCTCCTGTGGCATTAGCTTAGGTGTTCATCTTGCATTGAATTAGGCTAATTGTTTGACTGACGCCATCTTAAGTTGGCACTGTCTTCCCTGAACATCAATTTCTGAACTTTTCCTGGGCAGTCATCAATTACGGCTATGAACTCCTACCTCCCTTGACATTTGCACAGGTCACTCCAGCTTGAACGTAATTGTCAGATCTGCTTCTCATAAATGTTTTGTTGGGTGCAGCAAAGGAAGAAATGGACACATTCCTTTTAGAGACTCAAAGCTGACTCGCATCCTGCAGTCTTCCTTGGGAGGCAATGCCAGGACTGCCATTATCTGTACCATGAGCCCTGCCAGAACCCATGTTGAGCAGTCTAGAAATACCCTCTTGTTTGCCAGTTGTGCTAAGGAAGTTTCAACTAATGCACAGGTCAATGTAGTAATGTCAGATAAAGCTTTGGTAAAGCAACTACAAAGAGAGCTGGCTAGATTGGAAAACGAGTTAAGAAATGCAGGACCAAATAGCGTTGGATCAGATTCCACTGCTTTGTTAAGAGAGAAAGACCTTCAGATTGAAAAGGTGAGAATTGCCCCTCCAAAATGGCTGTTTCACAGCTATTAGGTCTCTTAAGCATTGGCATAGTCCCACATCATATCAAGATTTTGATTTCAGCAAGAATTTGTATGAAATGTTTTCCATAGTGTTTAGCAAGATAACAAGGTATTTGATCATCAAAACAAAGGTTTCGGTCTGCATTGCACTCTCTGTTTGGAGCACAGTTCTAGACTTCTTTTATATCTGCCTATTTTCTGCACTATATGTGATTTTAATGACAATAAACATAAAAGATGAATACTGTGTGGATGGATCCTTATGTGGCATTGTTTCCAGAATCAGCCATCTTCTGTTCTAATGCTCTCTACTTTTGCTGAAGTTTTCATAAGGATACTAGTGGCACAATATTACTCCAATCTCTTCGATTTTAGTTTTCCGGAGTTTTATAGTAAGGTGGTGACATTTCAGTGGCGTGTCAAAGTTAACTGCTTTCTTGTTGACCGAACCCTTAATCTTTTAGCTTTTTCTATGTGCAGCTAAGGAAGGAAGTTGCAGAGCTTAGTCAACAATTGCATGCTGTTCAGTCTCAAGTTCAGGATCTGGTAGAGGCAGCTGAAGAACATACACCTTCAGTAAGGGTATCTACTTGTTTCTCTTATTCTTTCTGCCTTACAGGTTTCAAATTGACTTGTTCATGTAAATGAAGGACCAAGTTCATCCCAAAGTATCTTGCATATACAATTGATCTCTTCTTATCATTTCCAGGTAGATGCAAATTGTCACTATCCTAAACTTCGAGTGCGTCATTCATGGAGATCTGAAAATTCAATATCATATTCACCAGTTTCAGAGGATCCCCAAACCTTAGATGTTGGTCTTAGGTCTTTCAGTGCATCTCAGTTCTCAGATGTGCAGAGTAGTTGCAGTTCTGAGGGGCAATACATTCAGTTAATTGAACTAGAAGATAATTTTCCTCAAACAAACTCCTCTCCTGAGCTTTCTATCAGAACCACTAGTTATGGTCATGATAATCATGGGGACGACGGTGAACAACAGACTAACAACAGTTCTGGCGATTTATGCAAGGATGTTCAGTGTATAGAGAAGGAAGAGTCAAGCACAAATAGATGTGGAAATTTGACATTTTCAAGTCCTACCTCAGATGGATATGTGAGCTCTAATGCTCCATCTACTCTTTCAAAGAAGATCAACTCAGAATTGACCGAGGTTGAGAACGAGGATAAAGAAAATGAAGTAGAGTTAACCCAACGGAAGGATCTGGTGGGGTTGATTGACTTATATTCTGCGTTTGTCATACCATCTCCCGAAAAACCATTACCATGCCTTATGGAAGAAGACATATCGATCTATAAAAGCTTGAACTTGATCAGGAGTAGGAGCTGCAGGGCAAGACTTATGGATGATTTGTCTACATGGTGGCTTGAGGAGGGAGAAAGGAATGATAGCACACCACCCATAGGTCTTGAGAAAGATTTTATTTGTAGACCTCAAGGTTATCAAAGAAAAGTTTCTGCTTTGAAATTTGATCTTGGAAATGACATAGTACCTAGAAACGTTTCCCAGGCTTCTGTTACCGGTGCTGATGATGATGACTGTAAAGTGCAGAGAGCAGAACCTCCAACAGATTGTCTGAATAGCAGTGTCAGTAACTTAGGTGCCGGAATCATGCTCATGGATGATCCTTCAGTGAGTTCTTTTGTTTCCCCTTTCACCAATCATTTCTTTATGATAGCTCAAACTATGGTTATGAAATGTAAAAGGGACTATAAGAATTAGTTCCACACCTTTTCTCTGTTTTTATCTCTATTTGTGGATTTCTTTTGAAAGATGGACATGGAAATGATGGTATCCTATGCTTTGCTCATAAACGGTTATAATCTTACTGTCACTACCAAATCCAAAATTGGCAATGAAAGTATTTGCAAAATAATTATCCCCATTTCCACTTTGTTAAAGTTGTTGCGGGGTGGGGCTAGGGAGTGGGGTTGAGTGTTAACAGTGTATGTATCTACACTATGCCTCACTGGGTGGCTTGTTGATCGTTTAACTAGTTACACATTTTATACTGATTCTTTTGGTCTGTAGGTGCAAGACTCGAAAATGAATTCTCCGGTTATAACTATGAGGAGTGTGAAAGATGTCGGTCTGGACCCAATTCCAGATGATGCAGAAAGTGCTCCAAAATGGCCTTTACAATTCAAGAGGCTCCAGATGGAAATTATTGATCTTTGGCATGCTTGCAATGTCTCACTGGTTCACAGGACCTACTTCTTTTTGCTGTTTGAAGGTGATCCAACTGATTCATTTTATATGGAGGTAGAGCTCAGAAGACTATCCTTCCTGAAGGAGACATTTTCCCGCGGTAAAAAGGCCATGGTTGACGGACGAATACTAACATTTCCTTCCAGGTACATAATTGGAAACTGAATATTATGTATATGTTTCTGGAGCAAAGATAGCTTATTAGATATTTTTTGATCAATAGCTAACTAGATTTCCTTCTTTAACAGCAAGAGGGCTCTGAATCAAGAGAAACGAATGCTGTGTATGGATATGCAGAAGAGGCTTTCTAGAGAAGAGAGAGAGAATCTGTTCTTGAAGTGGGGGGTTGCTCTGAATTCAAGCCATAGAAGGTTGCAGCTGACCAATCGCTTGTGGACAAACACGACCAACATGGACCAAATCTCTGAGAGTGCCTCCCTTGTTGCAAAGCTAGTTGGTTTTGAAGAGCAGGCAGAGACTTTGAAGGAGATGTTTGGATTGCTCAATTTCACACCAAACTACCCAGGCTCTCAGAGATCTTCTTTATGGAGGCGCACTGTAATGTCTTTCTTGTAATCCTGTATGTGTGCAGACCCTATATTAGGTTTTTTTTTTTTTTTTTTTTTTTGGGGTGGCTAATTGATGGTTCCTGCGTTTCCATTATGAATGGATTGCCCCTGAAGGTGTTTTTGCTTGCATCCTCTGATTTTAATAGTAATTGTTAGTGACCGAGATTGTAAATCTGCCCATACAGTATTAACGTTTGTAATTCCGGTGTAGTGTCTCCGTTGTCATCTTTTGAGTGTAAACTGTAGTATTTGGTAGCTAGTAATCAAATAAGAATGTTGATATAGTGTCTGAAATCTCCGCCTGTTTTGGCTCCTATCTTATCTTTAGATGGAAGGTTTCAGATATTCTTTCTCCATTTGAAATACATGCTATGTCAGTATCCAAGGCTTCAAGCCACAACAGCATTCATCTAATTTAACAGTCCCAAGTCCAAAACTCTGAACTTGGTAAGTTCTTGAGTTCTGTTAACTGTTAAGATGGATTAAGGCTAACAAAATCTCATGTTTCTTTAAAAGTTGAATCACTTTGACTTATGCCCAAAATGGATGCACTGAAATTGAGATATAAAAGGACAATCCAACTAAATACATCAAGAGGGAGTTGTTCATGATGTTCTTTAGTTTCAACACTGTTCGTGTTTCTGAATGAACAACTGCCATGTTCTTGCATTTTCTTTTCAATTCCGCTCTTGAATAACAGAACAACATCTCAATCATCTGATCGGACCCCTACCAAACAATAGTAAACATGAACTGCAAGTAATGAAGTTTCACTAATTTCATGCACTTTCAGCATCTTCAAAAGCGATTCAGTAAACGTGCAAGTTCACTTAGACTGGTCCATAACCTGCTAATAACTGTTATCTTTTTTGTATTAAGTAAAAAAATAACAATTAACTTAAAATTAAGTTGTTTATTTGGTTTAATTAATAAATAAACATTTTAAGATGAAGCTAAATTTAATTTTTTATACTGAATCTTAAATATATATAAAAAGTTCCATATACAACACTTGGAATACTGGGAAATTCCCTTATAATCGTCGGATTTTCCATTATTCTTCTTATTTATTCGCAACGAATAGCATCAGCCTTTTTGTTTATCTTGTGTTTGAGTGGGCCTATGGCTATGAACAAGCAATCAATCACGAGTTCTGCCGGAACTGATTTAAGCCCTACGACCTCAATAACTTTTCAGTCAAAACTCAAACTGGAATTAGAAATTTAATCAGATGTTATTTTTTCATAATGAAATCATGTAATAAAATATTAGAACTAGCAAGCGAATTGCATTCCACCTGAATACCAGAAAGCAACGCCATTGACAGAATTCCTGACAAATGAATAGGAATTTGCATGCGTAGACGGTAGATAAATAATACTGCAACGCATGTGATTTAATTATTTTTTTAAAAAAATCATTCATAATTTATGAATTTTTTTAAAATATTAAAAGATAATTTTTTTTTAAAAATCAAACAATTCATAAAAGGTAATTTTGTCTTTTACCCTAATCAATATACTGTACAACAGAGTACAGACATCTCATTATTGCTAAAAGTATAGTCACATAATTTGTCATGCCTAATATTAATAACAAGCTTTTAAAGTAATCAAAATGTCTGGACAGCGACAGCCATCCCTCTGAGAGTTGTATTACTTTTGGCTAGTCTTAAAATCATGTTGTGGGCCCTGGTTTGGTTTGATCACAAACCCAGCTCACGCTTGTTTAGCTGCATAACATGGGGTAGCTATTAGCTAGTAGCTTGCTTTTTCGTAACCCCAAAAAGTTCATTAATCCAAGCAATTTCCCTATCTAATCTCTTTATAATTGGTGCCCGTTTTGACCATTGAATCCAACAGTTACAAAGTGAAAAGCTCGAGAGGAGATACGGATCAATCACAAAGTCTTAAATGCTGACAAAATGCGTTTTGTTCATTAAACCATATTACTGCGATATGAATTAATCAGTCAAATGTAATTTACTCACACACCTAAACAAGAGATGAATCAAAACAGAAATAATATGAATGGATCAAACAGCTACTCTTCATTATAAAGGTCAAAGACCAGCCAGGGCCCAATGATGATATTAACATCAAATCGACCTTTTATTAAATCTAATTTAATATATATATTTATTTATTGAGCGGATGAAGAGGAAGAGGACGGAAAGAGGGATTCTGTCTCTGTTAAGAAATCTCAAAAAGCCTCAGTTTCTGTAGTTGTGTGTTTCGTAGTGTTGTTGTGGGTCTATTTCTCTAACACAATCACTGCAGCCAACACCAATGCGCACTCCGGCGCACCATATGGCTACCCAACTTATCTTTTCGTCTGCCAACTCTGTCTTCTCCTCTCTGCTGCAATACGCTCCCTATGCAACCTCCCTCATCCACCACCAAACTCTGTGATTTAAGTACACTATTTTTTTCCGTTTATTCCCTCCTGATATTTATTCAGCATGAAGATTCTTGTTTTGGTACTATTGGTGATATCCTTTTTTTCCTACGCCGCCGACGACAACAATAGACTCTCAGAGATTGAAGCTCTGACCTCCTTCAAGCTCAATCTCCAAGACCCACTCGGAGCGTTCAACGACTGGGACCCCTCCACCCCCTCCGCCCCCTGCGACTGGCGTGGCGTTTTTTGCTCCGCCAACCGAGTCACGGAGCTCCGCCTCCCCCGTCTCCACCTCGCTGGACCTATCAGTGATCAGCTCGGTAACTTGCGTATGTTGCGGAAGTTAAGTCTCAGGTCAAACTCACTCAACGGGACAATCCCTCCTTCTCTCTCTAACTGCATTCTCTTAACCGCCGCCTCTTTGCAGTCCAACTCACTCTCCGGCAGCCTCCCACCGGAGTTGGGTAACCTCACCAATCTTCAAATCCTCAATGTCGCTCAAAACCGCGTTGCTGGAAAAATCTCCAGCTATCTTCCTCCTAATCTCCAGTACCTTGATCTATCAGGAAACTCATTCACTGGTTCAATCCCAGCAAGTATAGCCAACTTATCACAGCTCCGACTGATCAATCTCTCGTACAACCAGTTCTCCGGCGCCATTCCTGCGAGGTTCGGCGAGCTTCAGAATCTTCAGTACCTATGGCTTGATAACAATGCGTTAGAGGGGACTTTGCCATCAGCGATAGCTAATAGCTCTTCGCTTGTATATTTGAGTGCAAATGGAAACTTTCTTGGAGGTGTGATTCCGGCGGGAATTGGAGCGCTTCCGAAACTGGAGGTCGTTTCTCTATCGCAAAATAAGCTATCGGGGTCGCTTCATTCCTCTCTGTTCTGTAATGGGTCGGTTTATCCGCCTTCGATAAGGATTTTGCAGCTGGGTTTCAACTCGTTTAAAAATATTGCTGGGCCCGAGTCAGGTGCTTGTTTCAGCGTCTTGCAGGTTTTGGATTTGCAGCAGAACGAGATACGTGGTGAGTTACCTGTTTGGTTGACAAAGATTGTTACTTTGACAACGTTGGATGTTTCCGGGAACTTGTTTTCCGGTGTGATTCCACTGGAGATTGGGACCTTGACGAGGTTGAAGGAGTTAAAAATGGCTAACAACTCGTTCAGCGGAATGGTTCCGGAAGAAATCGTGCAATGCAGTTCATTGAGTGTTCTTGATCTCGAAGGCAACCTCTTTACAGGTGAAATCCCTTCATTTTTGGGTAGCATGAGAGCTTTAAAGGTGTTGTCTCTTGGTGGTAATCAGTTCTCGGGTTCGGTTCCCCCAAGTTTCCGAAATCTCACACAGCTTGAGACCTTGAGTTTAGGGGGCAATAGTTTGAAAGGAAGCTTCACAGTGGAGCTTATGGGATTGAGCAACTTGACTACGTTGGACCTCAGTGGAAACAGTTTTTCCGGTAAGATTCCTGCTGACATCGGGAACTTGAGTAGGATAATATGGTTGAATCTGAGTGGGAATGCATTTTCAGGGAGTATACCAGCTAGTCTGGGAAATTTATTGATGCTGAGGACTATTGATTTGAGTAAGCAGAATCTATCTGGAGAGCTACCATCTGTCATTACTGGCTTACCAAATCTTCAAGTTGTTGCCTTGCAGGAGAATAAGTTGTCTGGGGAAGTTCATGAAGGGTTCAGTAGTTTGGTCGAATTGCGTTACTTGAATCTCAGTTCCAATGTACTTTCTGGACAGATCCCGTCGACATTTGGCTTCCTTAGGTCGTTGGTTGTTCTGTCACTGTCCAAAAATCACATTTCCGGGTCAATTCCTCCAGAGCTTGGTAACTGCTCTGATATCGAAGTCCTAGAATTGCAAGCGAATTCTTTGATTGGCCACATTCCAGCTGATCTCTCTGGCCTTTCGCATTTGAAGCTGCTTGATCTGGGTGTGAACAATTTATACGGTGAAATCCCTCCAGAGATCTCCAAATGCTCATCATTAACTTCATTGCTATTGGACAATAACCATCTTTCAGGCAGCATACCGGACTCCTTACATAATTTATACAACTTGACGTCTCTGGACCTCTCTTCTAACAACTTGAGCGGAAAGATTCCTGCTAGTCTTGCACGAATTCCTGGTTTGGTATACTTCAATGTGTCGGGGAATAATCTTGAAGGTGAAATTCCAATCACATTAGGTTTGAGATTCAATCAATCCGCATTTTCATATAATCAAGACCTATGTGGAAAGCCATTAGACACAAAATGTGTGGATGTTGCTGCAAGAGACAGAAGGAAAAGGTTGATTCTCTTGATTGCTGTGACAGTAGGTGGTGCTTTCCTTTTATCAATATGCTGCTGCTGCTACGTTTTCAGCCTCTTGAGGTGGCGCAAGAGGCTAAAACAGCATGCAGCCAGAGAAAAGAAACGAAGCCCAGCAAGGGCAAGTTCAACTACAAGTGCAGGAAGAAGAAGTTCAGAAAATGGTGTTCCAAAGCTTGTTATGTTCAATAACAAGATCACAGTTGCAGAAACGCTTGAAGCAACCAGACAGTTCGATGAGGATAATGTTCTGAGCAGGACAAGGTATGGCTTGGTGTTCAAGGCATGTTACAACGACGGAATGGTGCTCTCAATACGAAGACTACCCGACGGATCGCTAGACGAGAACATGTTTAGAAAAGAAGCTGAATTTCTGAGCAAAGTCAAGCACCGCAACTTAACAGTTCTTCGAGGCTATTATGCTGGTCCACCAGACATGAGGCTCCTAGTTTACGACTACATGCCTAACGGTAACCTCGCCACACTCCTTCAAGAAGCATCTCATCAAGATGGTCATGTCCTAAATTGGCCAATGCGTCATCTCATTGCTCTTGGAATAGCTCGTGGACTAGCATTTCTGCACACATCCAACATGATCCACGGTGATGTCAAGCCGCAGAATGTGCTATTCGACGCAGATTTTGAAGCCCATCTCGCTGATTTCGGCCTAGACCGACTCTCCATCGCAATCCCAGCAGAGCCCTCCACTTCAACAACAGTTGGCACATTGGGTTACGTCTCACCAGAAGCAGCGTTAACAGGAGAGCTCACAAAAGAATCAGATGTCTACAGCTTTGGCATAGTCCTCCTCGAGCTGCTGACTGGAAAAAGGCCGGTAATGTTTGGACAAGACGAGGACATAGTGAAGTGGGTCAAGAAGCAGCTTCAGAAAGGTCAAATTACTGAACTTTTAGAGCCAGGTTTGCTTGAGCTTGATCCTGAATCATCAGAATGGGAAGAGTTTTTACTTGGAGTCAAAGTGGGACTGCTCTGCACAGCACCCGACCCGCTTGACCGACCCATGATGTCCGACATTGTCTTCATGCTCGAAGGTTGTCGTGTCGGTCCCGATATCCCGTCATCGGCTGACCCCACCTCGCAGACGTCGCCAGTCCAACAGCCCGAAACATGATCCAATGACCCGATACTGCCCTTAATTCCGTCGTTTTTTAACCAAAATTTTTAATGTGCATGTAACAGTAGCCGAAATTTGTTAGAACTTTTTGTTCCACTGCTTGATTCAACTTTTTCTTTTGCCCTTTTTCCTTAATTATCGCCGGCCGGCGGGACCACCGTGGGTGATGGTTGAAGTCCAAAAGATGCAGTTTATGGTCAACGAGCCCCTGTTGAAAATAATATTCGGTGAAGTGACAGATCGTGGGGTCCATCACATGCCGCCAAACGAGAGAGTTTTCACGAATAATTCTGCCACGTGGAAGCAGGCTGCCTCGGGAAGGTACTTTTAAGTGGGAAATATAGCCGTTGGTGAGTCGTGGGGTTCGGGGTTGTAACAGACAAGACAACCTGGCTAAAAAAGAAAGTGTCTTTTTGTAATCTTCTGATGCCACGTGGAGTGACTGTGTTTCTGTCAGTGTTTGTCTTGTTGGACACGTCTTCACGTGAAATCTTATGATTTAATACACCGTAACCCGAAAAGAGGAGGTGTTCCCCTTAGCCTTAAGCGAGGAAGTGGGAAAGCGTAAATTCATTTTATTAAAAACATATTGCGGTGGGGTGCGTTGATCCTTCAATCATTTTGTTTATTGTCTGATTTCGTAATATTTGTCTACACCAGTGGCATTAACTTTGCATGGACCGACAAAGTTTGTATTTTTTTGGATCGTTGTTTCGGCCTTTCGTTTGCCCAAATGCCTAATGCCATGATCCGCTTGCATCTTTCCGAAAAAGAGCTGTGTCATTTTTTATTCATAAATCAGAAAAAATAAGCTCCATCTCATAATATTTAAACTACATAAATGATGGAATCCGAACTAAGAGTTCTCTTCACAAAGGTTTATATTTTCCTTTTAGACACATCGACATCTGACAGCCAAAGTAGCGTTAGGTTTGACCAGGTTACTAACTTCTGTTCAATCCACCACCCTCGACTCGGATCTAACTGCACCTTCTTCATCTACCACTGAAAATGGAGGAGGATATAATTTTGTTAAAAGCACAAGCATGCTGTTGTCTTATCCACAACTTCTTTTATAGTTACATGCAAAAACAAATCATATTATAAGCTTTTAAATGAACATTGCCCGTTGACTGACGCCCCGAGTCATCACCCTTTATCAATCAAATTCTGTAGCATTCCTATGTAAATGAGACATTCCACACATGCCAACCATAACACGAACAAATCTAACAAATAGATACGTCATTTGCAATTACACATTTAGTATTCCAGGATATCAGCTGTCAGTACAACTTACTTTGACACAAACTCTTGATGGTACTTCTTCACCAGCCTTTAAAAAAAAAAAAAAAAAAAGAGCGGGGATTATGTCCAGGGTCCAATACTAGAAGTAGAGCAGGAAGAAGTATCAGATAGCTACACAAAAAGCTTGAAATTGCGAGACTACTTTGTAAAATGAAGCAAGACATTGCTCATATTTATTTTATCAATTCCATTAAAGCTCTATTATAATCAAGAATTAGTAGGGAGAAAGAGCTCCATCAAAAAGTTAACAGTAACTAGCCCAGATTACAGCGTTTTGATAGGAGAGATAAGCTGTCTCCAGCTTCATGAAAATCAAATCCAACATTAAGACTATGAATCCAACAGTACGTACACATCTACGTTTCTCAAGAAAATATACAGTGGTAATTGTACAGCCCTGAGAAAGAAGACTCAAGAAATAAGTGTTCTTTTTAAGAAACCTGGAATTAATCAGAAAAGGAACGAAGAAATTTCAACAAAGAAAGAATTGGCTGTAGCAGAGATGTCAAATAAGATGATCTTGGGTGAAAAATAACAATTTTCAATAAGATTTGAAGATAACTTAAGGTGCACTTGTACTTTTAAAGAGAAAAAAGATAATAAAAACTTGTAAAAATAAAAGGAAAAGACATTACTAGAAGTAGAAGCATTAATCACTTCAAGCAATCGAAAGTGAAATATCTTTAATGTTATGTATATATATCAAAATAAGGAATGAAGATCCTTACTAAATAAAAGTTACTCCTTAGATATGTATATATATCTAAACAAGGAATGAAGATCCTTACTAAATAAAAGTTGCTCTTTAGACTCATAAAGGTATCATTACTTTTTTTTACGAGAATTGTGTTATAAGTAAGTAATAACGTGTAAAATTTACACATCAAATTCAAGGAGCAAGGTTTTTCTTCACTTGATTCACTCTGATATGTAGCAAACACCGGTTCCATCTCTACGAGGAACAAACTACTTGGTCTCTTTTATTGATGATTATGTGAAGAGATGTTGGGTGTATCATATCAAGAGAAAAAAAAATGTGTTCTTAATCTTTAAAGTTTTCAAAGTGCATGTTGAACTTGATTCTAATATAAAGATCAAGTGCTTAAGGATGAAAAATAGAGCAGAATAGATTGTTAATGAATTTGGTGTATTATATAAGAAAAAAGGCATTAAAAGATAGTTCATTGTTACATACACTCCTAAAAAATAGAATGACAAAATGGATAAAGAGAACTTTGTTAAAAAGAGAAAAAGCAATGTTGAGATCTCTAATACTAAATAAGGACTTCTAGAAAGAATTGGTCAATATCCCATATTATATAATGAATCGAATTTTATCAACTGTGATTGAGTTGAAGATGTTAATGTAGATATGGATAGGGAACCTAGTCAATTACTTCCACCTCTTTGTATTTAAAAAAAATCAAAAGGTTGAATATAAAATCCATAAAATGCTTGTTGTTAAGATATGTTGATGAAGTAAAGAGATGTTTGATATGACTCTCACCAACAAAATTAATGAAATTCGATATCAATATGATATGAATTATGACCGTTCTATCAAAAATAAGTTTATTCAAGAAATTTAAAATAAAATATATAAAGAAGGATAGTAATTGCCACACTCTATAAACAAGAGATTAGAAGTGATAAGATTCTAAAGATAGTCATCATTAGCAAGCTAAATAAGATCAAAAATTAATAGAGAATCTAACACGAGAACTTCTTTAAGAAAAAAAAATGAAGAAAACTCTCCAAAAAGTTTTTATTCAATAATAATAATGAACCCCTCTATTAAAATAATAAGTAAGCTTTTTATAGGCTTAAACCATATAATTATAATTTAAAAGGAAATAAAAATCTTAAAATAATCTAATTAGAAATAAATAACTTTAAAAGATAACCAATCCTAATCTTAAAATAAATATAGAATTTAGAACAAACAAAACACCTTATTATACAAGTTCTAAAAAGAAACGAACACCTGAAATATTAAAATTCTAACAATTTAAAATACGACTCCAACACCTATTTTAGACAACAAGCTTTGTCCTAGAGCTTTCAGTGCATAAAGCAAATATAAGTTCAAGCCAATTACAAGTTAAACTCTAATGCTGATTTACTTCTACTTATGTATTTTACAAACCTAGCAAAAGGTTTGCATTGGTTTACTGATTAGTCCAGTGCCATTTACATCACGCTTTACTTGAATCTTTTGCAAGCTGTTTAAGCTCCTCTTTATATCTCCCTATGTAGAAAATCCATACAACTTGTGAGTTGTTGTTTGAGTCTCATTATTTTTCCTTATCTCAAAATGATTTATCCTCAAATCAACTCTTTCATTTGTAAAAAAATAACACTTGATGCTTGCATAAATATGTACCTCTTATTTTACTTTTTCCAAAAACTTGAATTACTTCCAAGCATTTGCCTTTGTTGTTTTTTCTTTTTTCTCTTAATCTCTTCTACTAACTCTTATAAAGGTTGAATCGATCTTTATAAACTTATTTAGGTGGCAATGGAACAATGTTGTATAATTTTCCATTTACGAAAAAGGAGTTCCTATTCTTATATAGGTCATGTATGGCTCTCCTATCAAATTGCCATGGTTGCCCCAAAAGAACATGTCTCACTTGTGTGGATACCATATTACATAACTTGTTATCTCTATACCTTTAAATCAAGAAAGAAAACATCATTTGTTTTGTTACCCTAACCTTTTCATTCTAATTTAACCATTGTGGGTTGTATGGTTAGGGTGTTTAATAATTAGTAGTCCCAACTTTTCCACCAACTCTACACTAGCCACATTAGCATAACTTCTCTCATTGATGACCATATCATATATTCGATTCTTGATACTCTACACTAGCCACATTAGCATAACTTCTCTCATTGATGACCATATCATATATTCAATTCTTGATAGCTCATCTAGTATGGAAGAGGTTCTCCTATTGTTTATTCGCATCATTCTCAACCATATATATGATTATTTCTAGTGATTAGCATCTTTCCTTTTTTGAGTTTCATGATATACTCATTATCACTATCATTTTTCAATCTAAGCATATCTCCTTCTTTCTCCACTTCACTTACGGATATATACTCTCCATCCTCCTTTATTATTCACTCACTTGTTGAAACATCGTGGAGCTAAATGTCCTCTTTCTAAGTACTAGAAGTACTAGATATCTTGATTCCTGGTTGTTAGAAAGAAATCAACCTTAGCTTTCATTTTACTTGGCACGTGCACTTTTGGTTTAGTTAGAGCTTTATCCTCCTTTCTACTCGAGTTGTTCTATACTAAAAACCCTATATTAAGACCACTAAAAACAATTAACTTTCCTCCTTTTGTGTTACCTCTCCACCTTTATGGCTATATGCACTTCCACTTAATAGTGTAGCTCTATGATATTAGTAATTTCTAAATTTTGGTTCACAAATAAATTGAGTCATCATCACTTTTTCATTTTCCCCCATATTTGTCTTACTCATGATAACCTCCATTTTCTTGTAGTACTTTTTCACACTATTTGAACGTTGAGTCAACTTTTAAAACCTTTAGTAAATCTCTCTATAATATAAACTTAGTATAAATTGCTTCCTCATCACCATCTTCATCTCTTCTTATGTTTTGATAAGTGATTCTCAATTCCTAGTCCTACTGAGAATTTCTTGATCCCACAAACCATAACATAATCACTAAACTCTATAGTAGCCAATTTAACCTTTTTCCTCTCCAAAAAGTTATACTAATCAAAGAATAGATCTTCACACATTTTTTATTCCAAGTATGAATCTGGATATTTCTTTAATAGAAAAGGTTATATCGCTATCTTAATACGTCTTATGTTATTATCCATCGTTTTCTTTATACTTGATTTTTCATCCTACACCAAACATGCCCCCTCCTTATCTCTTCATTCTTCCTCCTCTTCCTCCTCTAACACCCTTCAGATTTAGCTCTCCTAAGTAATTAGTAGCTCCCTTAACCTTATCATTCTTCTTGAATTCATCCATCTTAGGACCTATAAGTAGATTATGATATAGAACAACTATAACAGTATCATGTTTATCAATCTTTCCCTAAATTCTTTGAATTATCAAATAATTTGCATCTTTGTCTTTAGATATGGTTCTATTTCCACTCCTTCCTTTATCTACTCTCACTCTTTCCTCCTTACTTACTTCCTTGTATTTAGATATAGTTCTACCTACTTCCTTGTATTTAGACATAGTTCTACTTTGAGTTTGAGTCATGATATTCCTGCTTGAAAAGTTAGTAACAAAAGTACTCACATGTTTTCTCTCGAAGTATCACTCAACTCTCAACTTAGGCTTATGATTAAACGTTTTAACTAGACAATCTAAATCAAGAAAGCTAGTTTAAATATTTTCCCTTTATTATATACAATGAAAGAGTCAAATTTGAACAAGAAATAAAAAATAAAAAAAACGAGGTTAATGAACAAGAAAACTTAAAAATAAGAAATTGAATTATAACCCAATTAAACTCAATAAAAGAAATGGCAAAGAACTTGACAAGAAATAATCAAAGACAATAAAAGCGAGAATATCTAGAAAGTAGAATATATATGGAACATGGAACACCTTGTCCTTGTTGGATCAGGAATAATTCTTCCTTACAATGAATGATGGAATTACTAGCCTTTTTGTATTTTCTTTTAATGAAACTTTCCAAGGATTTTCTTTATAAAACTTTGTTACACTTTTTTCTTTTATTTTCTTAATTAACTTAAAACTGAAGAAACAAAGAATGAAAATTTAAGAACAATTAATTATCAATGAAACTTTAAGAATGATAAGAAAAATTAATAAATATTGAATATAAGGAACAAAGACACAATAATATTTAATATGCAAATAAAGATACCAAGAATGAATCTTAATATAAAATTATGTTTTGATACAGAATTTTGATACAATCATCACTAATAGAAATAATAAAATTTGATATTAATATGATAAGACCTAAGAATGCTTTATCAAAGATAGATTCATCAAATAAATCTAGTTTAAAAATACTTAAAGAAGGTTATGAATCAATATACTCCATAAAAGAGAAAATTGAGAGTGATAAGATTTTAGGAGTGATTGCTACTAGTAAGCTAGATAAGATCGATAGTTAATAGAGGAACTAACACGAATTTCTCTAAGAACAAAGATAAAGAAAACTCTCCAAAAGGATTCTAGTTCAATAATAATAATGAACCCTTCCCATTATAATAATAAGTAAGCCTTTTATATTCTTAAACACTAGAACTAAAATCGTAAGAAGAAATAGTAACCTAGATGTAATCTAATTAGAACAAATAGTTTTGAAAGATAACTAATCCCTATCTAAACAAAAACATGAAATTTAAACAAATTAAAGCACCTAATTATACGAGTCATAAAAGGAAATAACCGTTTGAAATATCGAACTCTAACTACTTAAAATACTTGTTCAACATACCTATCTTGGATAACATTGATGCCATTTTTGTTCTAGAGCTTTTAGTGCACAAATTAAATGTAGGTCCGACACAGGTTATAAGTTGAACTCTGGTGATGGTTTGCTTGTGATTTCTCCAATATATAGACCCAGTAAAAGATCAATGTCGGTTTACTGAAAAGTCCAATTTGATTACATACTAGCATCGTAATCTCCAACTTCTTTTATACATTTGACTTGAACTTTTTACAAGTCGCCCAAGCCCCTCTTCATGTCTTCCCTGTGTAGAAATCCATGTAGCACAAGTCGCTGCTTGAGTCCCATCATTATTACTTATGGGATCTTATTACCCATAAGGTTGTTGTAACAAGGATGCCACTTTTTTGTATAAGACAAAGCGAAGAAGAAGACTACAATGTTACATAAAGAAGTTTAGAGATTAAGATACAAATAAAAAAGAGAATTTGAATAAAAATTTATTGTGAAACTACACCAAAGAAAGATTTTTAATAACCATTTGAGTTTGAATTTTCATAAGTTCGTCGATTAGATCATAAAAAAGACCAATCAATTGGCACTAAGGTTATATAATAAAGGACAATATAGTATGCTGCCTTTAACAAAGGTTATAAAGTCATTAATTCTTTAAGAAGCATTTAATAATTTATATTTCTCTTAATGGATATCAATAATGTAAGAAGAAATTGAAACTCTTTGTAAAATAAAACTTGAAAACTTGTACCATTATCAGAAGGAAACAATTGGTAATAAATGGAATTTTCAAAAATAATGACAAATAGGTAGAGCAATATTATACAGGATTGGTAGTGAAAGTATACACTAAAAATGATTTTAATAGCATATTTTTTCCTATGATTCGGTTGACTATATATAATAAAAGTAGTTATGATAATGTGTGCTATCTTTGACTTACATCTAGAAAAGATAAATGTGAAAATTGTCTTTTTTTATAGAGATATTGAAGAAGTTTATATGCATCAACTAAAAGGTTTTGAAGAAAAAGAAAAAGAAAACTTGGTTTACATGTTGAACACATCTATACAAAGTCTTAAACAAGTGTCAAGGTATTAGTATAAGAGATTTGATTTTTTTTCATCATAAACTTTGGATATAGCATACTTAATAAAGACCCAACCTTGTATATATTTTAATAGACTTGATGATAATGATTTTATTATTTTATTGTTATATGTAAACAAAATATTAGTTG
The DNA here is from genome assembly GCA_027563885.1 of Erythroxylum longipes. NCBI lineage: Eukaryota > Viridiplantae > Streptophyta > Magnoliopsida > Malpighiales > Erythroxylaceae > Erythroxylum > Erythroxylum longipes. Next base: position 24,977,378 of record JAOQMS010000178.1, on the reverse strand, counting down.
GAAGTCACAAAAAAGATTGAAAGCTTAGTTACACTACAATAGATAAGCTTATTGGTGACGAAACTAAACGTCGCTAAATATTCAAACATCGTCGCAAATATCAATTTGCGACAAAAAATAATCATCGTCTTAATGGTCGCTGAATCCCGGTAGCAAAACAATATCCGCGAAATTTTCTTGAAATCGTCGCAAAAGGTTTTGAATACACAATAATTTTTTCAGTAAAACATATAACCAACGAGAACGAAGAATTTCATACATAGGATTTTGCTACGTATATGTTTCGTAGATAAAAGTTTTTACCTATTAAACCGTAGTCGTAGGTAATTATTTTTAGTGATGATTTTTTTTGTAGCAGAATAGTTTTAGCTACTAATTGTTTGTTGTATGTAAATGTTTTTAGAGACGTTCTTGTAGATGTAGGTAACAACATTTTGTGAGGATTTTGTTTTGGTAGCTAAGAGTTTTTAGTGATGATTATGTTTTTATAGCAAAATAGTTTTAGCTACTAATTTCTGATTGTAGGTAAATGTTTTTAGAGATGTTCTTGTAAATTTAGGTAATAACATTTTGTGACAATTTTATTTTGGTAGATAATATTTTTTAGCGACAAAAATTTTATTTTAAATTTAAATTTTATTATAATTGTTAAAAACAAATTTATTTTAATTTATTACAATTTTTAAGACAGTTTGAAATATAAATTAGTTTCATTTCATAATTAATGATAGTGACATGTTTTTTAAATAATAATAAATTAAAATAAAATAAACATAAAAATGGAATGCATTTTATATAAAAAATAATTACAAGTCATATACAACTAAGACTCCTCATTGTCGTCACTACTACTGACATACTTTAAGCCTAGTAGTTGTTTGAATGTCTTTTTAAGCCTGTTCACTTCTTTTCCATTACGATCTAACTTCTCATACGTACATTATAACTTAGTCTTTAGTGCCTATTTTTCCTCTTGAAGCTTTGTGACATATACTGGTCGTGATGAAGATGCACCAACAGGCTTAGGGCCATACCTAAGACCTTTGATATAGCCAATCTTATACCAAGGACATTGTTGCAAATGTCATTGACATTCGGCTGATTCCTCTCAAACAATGATGTCTGTAACAACTCCTGCATCTTGTCCTATGATTTAAAGTAAAAAAATTGAGTTAACTAAAAAATTATTACTTGGTATTACATAGAAAAATAAATTGTAATATTAATTTGTTTGTACTTACATAATTACTTTGCGCCTTTTCAAACATCTAGCCTTGACCTTCCTTATAGTGTGTTAGCTTGTACAGTGTGATCCTATCACACTATTATCCTTAGAGTTGTGTTTGGCTCTATTATATGAATTTAAACAATTAGAAGATAATAGAATTTATTATATTAAAAAATAGAATAATAAGTTGAAAACATTACACTTGCAAATTCTTGTCGAACGACAACAGATGATTTGGAGCTGGTATTATGAGGAGTCTTCATTTTTGCTCTATTCACCTTGGCTTTCTCACAATTTTCCTAAATTAATAGAAGTAGTCATGAAATGTATAAATAAAATTAATGGAAGGGAATATGAAGAGAAAAAAAAACAAACCTGAACCTTCGCTGAGGCCAATAATCACACATTTTACTCCAATTTTCTAGAGTAACTCGTTCCGAAATATGTCTCCTTGCCTCTTTATTGGAAGGGAAATATTAGTAATATTTATGAAGTCTATATCGATGATCCTTGACCCTTTGTTTCAATAGTGAACTGCTTGAAACCTCAGGGCTTTCGATATCAACGATATTGAGCTTCATCTGTGAAGAACACGTATAAGTTAAGTTAATGTTTTTATTAAGTAAAATCACAATACATATAATCAAATGAATTGAAATATTACCGAAACTTTGTCCAAAGCATTTTGGAGCAAGTTGTCTTCAACTGCTTGACATAGTGAAGGCAAGGCAATTCATCCCTCACAACGATGCCCAACTCACTGGACAATTTTGCAGATTGGATCTTATCCAGAGGGCGATGTTGTATGGGGTCAATGGTCATAAACAACTTACTATTTATTGTAACATTCATCCATTACAACTTAGCTCCTTTTGTGATACCTCAACCTCTACCTCGTTTTCTAATGCCAGTATTGAAACCTGAAAACAAAAAAATCATAATAAGAAAAACACACTAAACATGTAATGAGTAATTTTAGCATTAATGTAAATATATTTAGTTAACAATAACAGACCTGAAGATCCCTCATGACTAATAGACGATGTTAGTAAAGGTTATTGCTGACTATCTTCATTCGAGGATGCAATTGTTGGTTGTTGAACGATGAGGTTGGATTGAGTTGGTTGTTATGTGGGAGGAACTTCTTCACTCGTTACCACCTTCTTTCCCTTGTTTCTACCAGGTGCCATTATATTAAACCTGTGTAAAGTGAAATATGAACATAACGTATAATCTTAACTCAAACATCAATTTTACACATGAATATAAGGAGATCAGTAGTCAAATACTAAACATTTGGCATAACATTCTACAAAAACATAAGTGAAACATTAAAAATATACATTTAGTCATCATAAATTAACATAAGTAAAACATCAACAACATAAGGTAGTTATGAACATAACATTTCAAAAAATACAAACAATTTATTTACATTCAATCATCATGATCAAGATTTTGAAAATCATTATCACTAAGTATTATTGTTGGATTCTTCATCACTAATATATTCGAGCAAAGTATCGTCATTGTCATTGAAGTCATCCTGAGTATAGTCTTCTTCTGCTTGTAAGATAAGATGGGCTTGGACTTCATTTAGTTGAACTATGTCAACATCTATCCTATAGAATGATGATATATCTGCATCTTCTACTGGAATGCCTTCGTTATTAAACTCCAATCCAATATTTTGATAGACTTTATCTGCATCCTCACCCAATTGACCAATATCCCTTTCATAAAAATCAAAGACATTCTTTTATTGAAACTTTTGAACAATCTTCCAATTGCTACCCAATACAGTATCATTGACTTGACTTGCAAGGACAAAAGGATCGTTATCATACCATGTCTTACTAACATTTATGCTAGTAATATGCCCGTTCACTTTCATGTCAGTTAGATCATATCATTTGCATTTAAGTAGAATAACCTTCTTATCCTTGATGTAGTGCAACTCTATTATTGCAGAGATGATACCGTAGAAGTCAATGATATTGTCATGACATCCTTCAATGATAACCCCACTATTTTGACTTTTAACTCGACTATCTCAATCTTGTATGTGAAATCTCACCCCATTAACAATGCAACCTGTGTATTTCTTTCCACAAATATGAGGCCCGCATGCCAAACTATATAATGTTGTTGTCGCTTCTTACACGTTACGGTTATGTAACCGTATCATTTATATGATAAATTGAAAAAAAATATGAGGATGAGACATATTCTCATATTTTCATAATATGTAATCAATATGAAACTTACTCGATTTCTAAACCATGATACAAACTTCTGCCTATGTCTTTCCTCAACATTAATAATCCCTTTATTGCAATTTGTGTCTTTGTGCTCTCTATTTAAAAAAGACAACAACAATAAGATTTCAGAGTGAATGAACAAAATTGTAATATAGTTGTTTAAACGAAAAGGAATATATACACTCTATGTATGTATCGACTTTCTCACAATAGTTCAAAATATACCAATGGGCGATTTCGAATTCGTCTTATTTAACTCCACATATTTACCCACACTAAGTGGCTTAACTTTTTGGGAGAAATTAGACAACCCACCATCGTCATCAAAATCAAAGTTACGTTCCAGTCTAGTAAATCTTATCTCCACATCAGTTAAGTAAATTAAACAAAAATTCAAGCATTCATTTTCTATATAAGCCTATGCAATAGATCCCTTTGGTCGAGCTCTATTACGTACATAATGATTAAGAGAGCATAAAAACTTGAACATAAACAGTTATAAACTTAGGAATTGTTACAAACAAATAATATAGAAAAAACTTGTTGAATTTAATATGAATTACCTTTCAATTGGAAACATCCATCGAAATTGAACCAGTTCACAAAGTTTTGCTTCATATGGTAAGTGAACTACCATATAAACCATAACATCAAAAAATGATTGGGGGGGTGG
>JAOQMS010000178.1:24947811-24973116 GCA_027563885.1 Erythroxylum longipes | reverse complement strand
TTTTCAATTGAATAATTTAATTTTTAATTCAAATTATGTTTTATTTGGAATAGGAAAATAAATTTATTAAAAATTATGTATGAACCCACGGGCCTTGGCGATAAGCCATGTATTAGTCGCTACATCTAATGTTTGTCGACCAAATGCATCAGACCATAGCAAATTAATTAATAATACTTCCAAACAACTACAGTAAACAATAAACATCTTTTACCTAAACAAGAAAAGTGACGTCGTTTTGTATTAGGTTTTCAATGATAACCACAATAAAAGGCTACTCCATTCTCATTCAAGCCGTCAATATTTCTCAAAATCCTCCCTTCTGTTTGGGTTCTGTATTATGGTCATCACCGTCGAAGAACTATTATTAACTGAATCAATATTATTCTTTTGTTCTATTTTCATCAACGAAGTTGTGCTAACTTTAACTTATATCTTTAGGTGTTTATTGTGAGTTCTTAATTATGCATTTGATGTATGAGTTGTGTTTATGATTGTGATTTGAACATGATTTACTGTTTGTCTTTGTTATTTGTATATGGGTTCACTTATTATTGAAATTGGAGTTGAACATATCATCATTTTATTCTAAATCGACATTTACAGAATATACCTCTTAACATTATTAATCAAGGAATGTCAACATGGCGACTAGTTCCAGATGACCCTAATTCATTCCGTTGGGAGGAATGTGGCGAAATTGTCCCTACTAAAAAAAATAAACAATGCAAAAAAATCTTTACTTCATACACTAATCATCGTTTGCCTTCTATGGCTGATCTTCTGCTTCAAGGTGTTTAGTATCAACGGAACAAAGCCACTTTCCTTATTATGTACATCTCATTTCCTTTTATGAAGCTATTATATATATTCACATTTGATGGTATATACTGCATGTTATTTTAAGCTTCCTTGAATCTCGAAGATGACATGTATACCCATATAGGTGGGAGCGATGTCACAATGGTCCGTAAAAGATTAGGGAAATCTGTTGTTTTGGAAAATTTGTCAATTCCACAGACTTCATCTGATCATTCACGTATGCATATCACTTTTTCGGTTCATTTAACTATTTACTAATATGATAATATCTAAGTTCTATACTGATTGTGTTTTAGGTAAACTGTTTCGTACTGGCAATTAATCTGGAGAACTTGTCTTCCATATTAAATTTAGCGACTCATTCACTGTATCCTTTATAAGTTTAGTTATAGCGGAAATGTTATTGTAAGAGGGTGTGAAAACCCTACACCTAAGGGAAGAACTATTAATGTTTCAATTAGTGCCTTCGAACGTGCAAGGACCATTCTTGGGAATCCAAACATCGTAGACTCATTTACCTTTACTGACTCTTATGTCACTTGGAATCCAAAAAATAATTATATCATTGTCATTTATTAATGCAATCAACTTGAATCAGCTTTAAAGTTGATTTATTGTTGTATCCGTAAGAATTTGTCAAACAACCTCTCTACTAGTTAGGGGTCAAGCTACGTTCTATTGAGTGTGGATTGTTATTGTTCTTGTTCTATGACTGTATGAATTGTTAAACTTCTAATTCAAAGTTCGTACTACTGCATATATCATATTGTTATATTGATACAATTATTTTAATTTTTTGCAATATTAGTCAATATTAATGATTAATTAATACTACTATTTAACACTTAAAAATATGTCGTGTGTGTTTTTAACAATACATTGTAAACATTCAAAACAGATCTCCAATAAAACATATCTTAACTATGATAGATTATAAAAATGTTAGTTTAACAATTTTGGTAAATGTTAACCCTTTGGTGACGATTTAGGCAAATGGTCACCAAATGTGTTGCAAATTACTGTGCAACATTTGGTGACGGTTTCTAGAAATTTTCAGCAAATGTGGACCATTTAGTGACGATTTTTAGAAATCATCACTGAATGTGGACCATTTAGTGATGATGATTTTCAGAAATCGTCACTGAATGTATAACATATGGTAATGATTTTCAAAATTTGTCACCAAATGTTGATCTTTTGGTCATAATTCCAAATATCGTCACCAAATGGTCACTTTTAGCGATAATGTCAAAAAAGTAGCAAAAAACCAACCGTCATTTTATTGACGATTTTATATAATCCTCACCAATTGTGAACTCCTTGGTGACGATTTCAGACATTGGTTACCAAATGTTTAACAAATTATGGTGACGATTTCTGAAAAGTGTCACCAAAAGTTCATTTAGCAACAAATTTCTAAAATCATAACCCATTGTGGATCATTGTGATGATTTTCCTTAATTGTCACTAAATGTTTACTATTTGGCGACGATTATTGTCATTCGTCACAAAATATTGTTCCTTTTGTGATGCTTTTTTATTTAGTAGCTAAATGCTTAGTTTTAATGACGATTTCTAAAATTGTCGCAATATGATAGCTTTTGCCGACGATTTTTCTAATGTCGCAAAAAAAACATAGCTAAATGTCTGTTTGTTGTAGTTTCAGCTAGAGAATTTGAAATAAACGAATTGAGAATAACAAACAAATTCAAGCATTCAAGAGTAAAACTTGTGAGAATCCTATTCTTATAAGTTTTAAGTTTCTAATTTACAAATTAATAATTATAACTTAAAGTCAGTTAATATTTGTATTATAATTCTTTTTTACTTATAATAAATTCTGTGCAGCTCTTTAACTCAGTTGCTGTCACCTGCGGACAGTCTACATTCAAAATACTACGAGGCGTTCAACCACTTCTAGCATCGACATCAAAAAACATTTTCGAGGTTGGCTTGTTCTCTACATGAAAATGGATGCAGATAACAATGATCATGGATGCAGATTTATCTTGAACAATCAAAGGTATGTTAGCGAGTAAGCGTTTTCTTTTCCCATGAAGCAAGTAAGCGTTCTTTTGCTCTCTCCACTTACTTTCTACATATTTGCAATTAGATCTTTTGATTTTTGCTTGTGTCCCTCTTATGATATTTGGGGTTAGTCTAGAGCTGTCCATATCTAGTTTTTGTTTGTTTGTTTGTTTGTTTTTGGAAGATCAGGAGGTCAAGATTCATTGATACGTTTGAGTTTATTTATATTGTTGGCATTATACGTTGTTTTTGCTGCTCATCGTAAGTTTCTCTCTAAGTATATATTGATTGTTTCCAGAGGGTCTGAGTTTGTTTGTCTTGGGTTTTGCCTTTTTAATTTTTGGTAACCAAACAACAACATTCTTTATAACTAGACTTCGACTCAGTCTTTTTTTGAGTTAAAGTGTAGGTTTATTTCGAAAATAGTTATTTTGTTGTTCTTATCATTTTTTCCTGTTTACATTTGCTCTTCGTTGGAAATATCACCTATTTTGTGCCCCTGTTAATAGGCCAGCCCTTTACCTGCCTATTTAATACTTTTCATATATTATTTGGAGTTAAGTGGTTCACAATATTCTTTTATTGAAAATAGAAACTCATGTTTTATTACATGATTCAGTTATACCTGTGTCACTTGTCCAGGCAGTCTGTCACTTGCCCAGGTAGTCTGTCTCACTTGTCCAGGCAGTTTGTAGTACAGTAGATTATGACATTACAGTATCTCCCACAAATATTATTTCGCTCTCCTTTTTCTTTTCTCGTGCCGCACAGACATTTCAACAAAGATATGTTGTTAAGTATTTTAAGTCCAAACCAAATCTTACTACTTTTGTTACTTTGAGCAAGTGACTGTGATTAATATTATTTTATTTTAATTTTGATTATTAAGTAATTATTATTATCATTAGTATTATTATTTATTTGTTTTTATACATTTATGTATTTAATTATATATATATATATATATATATAGTTTTATTTATTTACTTTTTTAATCTATACCACTTTTTTTTACTATATTACCTTTTTTTCTTCATGTCATAATTACACGTGGGTTTATTGGAAACAACCTCTCTATTCTGTAGGGGTAAGGTTGCATACTATCAGACCTCTACAGATCCCGTAGTAGTATGAGATTTGGATTGGGTTTGATGCAGATGATGATGATGAATATTTTGTATGTTTTATTTGTGTTAATTTTAATTAAATTATGATGTCAATCGATCCAGCTAATTATTCCAATATACTGTATTGTCATAAGGAAGTTTAAGTCACTAGTACACAAATGGAATCACAGCCCAGCGGTTCCGTGGGTAGTTTGCAAACTTCTTTAAATACCACCTATGTGTTTCAGCTGCTGCAAATGCTAGATTAGACACCTGTACAACCATCACAAAGCAGATTCAGTGCAATTGGCAGACAGAAGATAAGTAATGATTCTAATATTCAACAAAGTCAAAGCCTGCACTTCAGTTTTGAGATTACCACAAAAAGAATAAGTAACCACATGATGAAGTTGGTGCCTCCACTTGCAACCAACAGGCCAAGATAAATTACCTGAAACAGGTGTTATAAAAGATTGAGGTATTAAGTAATGACGCTGATACAATGCCAGAACTAAAATCAATGTCCATTTAATGTATATATCAAATGTAGATGTGCGAGATGGAGGTGCAGGAGGGAGAGGGACATACCATCTCAGCCAAGAAGTGTGGACTTGAAACTATTTCAAACCAATCACCACGGGGTATTGCATATTGATCAGTTTGTTCTCTACGTTTCCGCAAAGAGCCCTGAACAAAAGTCAATAAACAAGCAATGACATTGCTACGTAGAGATGTGCACAAAATGGAAATACATGAAATTTCTACCAAATGAATGGAGAAGTTCAATAATGAGTTCTACAAGGTCAAAGGAAAGAGCTTGGAATTGAAATTAATCGCTTAACCACCAGTCTTTGCAGAATGATTTCCCATATTCATGAGATTCTTGTGAATAGTTGTTATATGATCTTACTTCGTTTCTTTGACAAAGATCCTAGTTACGTATTGTTGGAGTTTTTGGGATGCAACTTTGCAACTTAACTCAATCATTATTCTATCTGATCATACTTTTATATAGGCTTACAAATAAACTGAAAATCAAAGTAAATCTTCAACAAAATCAAATATTTTGATTATAATAAAATAGAATAAAATAAGGAAACTATCCTAGAGAATCTGCAAGATTAAAAACAAACTAAAACCTATTCTAAAGAAATTTTAACAATTCTAAAATTTGAATTAATTTCCAACGCATATAAGGGCACGTACGATTCACACATATAAAAGCTGACTGCTGAATTCCACATTAAGTTCTATCATACATATGGGTGTGCGCGCGCTTCTGGAATCGGAAAGTTTAACATTTTCTTCTTTAACTCGGAGTAAAAGGATCCTCAAGTCACGAAATTATATTTGAGGTTTGGATCTTTGGTAGTACTAGGGGTCATCTATTGTTGGACTGTGCACAGGATCTCAAATGCATCGTGATTGAGTTTCTATTTAAGAGCGTTAATTGCGTCGGGGCTTCTGTTGGACAAATCTCATGCTAAAAGTCAACTTAGATGCCCCACTAACGTTTGCCATCTAAATTGATAATGCATTTGAAGTGTTGTCTTAAAGAATGACAATAGATATAACGAGAAATAAAAGAAAATATTATCCTTATAATCATATGATAGTTGGTTAAAAAGAAGAAATGATTATTATTAATATTGATGGTGGTTAATTTGTAAAAAATATTAAGAAAAAAATTTGTTTTTAATTAATTATAATGTAATTAATTAATTTTAATTAATTAGTAATAAATTAATGAATGAATTATATTTTAGTTAATTATATTGTAATTAATTAATTAATTAATTAATTATAATATAATATAATTAATTATATTTTAATTAATTAATTAATTACAACATTTCAATTAATGAATGAATTATACTTTAATTAACTATAATGTAATTAATTAACTAATTATATTGTAATTAATTAATTGTATTTAATTAATTATTATACTTTTAAAAAAAGAACCATTACTAAGAAATGAATTTCATTCTTTTACTAAATAAAAGGTATGAAAAATTCTGTAAAAATAAGATATCAAACTATTACTCTTATAACAATAATTAACAATCAACCACTTTCTTTTTATTCCTAACCTATTAATACCTTTTTTAACTCGTCAACCAAGTAAGTTCTTTAGTCATTTTGAGTGTAGGAGTGAAAAGAGATGAGCTTGTACCAAAATTTTATGACATCGATATTGACGCAGCCCACCCCAAGCAAATATAGCTGCACCAGTCCACTGACACCACCCAAGCCTTGTGATAGGTTTCACGTATGTCTGCCAACTGAATTCAATTTGTGACAACTCTTGGCTTCTAACTTTGAACCCAACTGCCTCCACAGCTGCAAAGTTGAGAGCTTCCAACACACAAATGTGACAAAGTGACAAAGGTGCTACTGTATAGAAACTGCCCAACAAACGCATATGCAAGAGATCGAATCCAGCAAATTTTAGTGTCCAAGACCACACCAAAACTATTTCATTTTAATTGACAAAAAATTATGAGCAGCAGAAAAGAAACCATGAATTGATAACAGGAAAGAGACCAAAGCAATCAAAAACTCACAAAAACCCTGTGAGGTAGCCAAGAATGTGCAACCGAGCTGAGGAACCGTATTTAAAGACATAAATTGTCTCATAAAGGCGCCTCGAGACCTGTATTTCCATTAGCAAAAGCAAAAGTACAGATAGCCAAACCCTGTATCTTTGCTCCACATTAAGCAAATGAGGCACGCCCGAAGAAAGCATATGAGAATCTCCAAATATGACAGTAGCATATGTTAACTCATCCAACGAACCCATCGGACCCGTTTTACTTGCGTAGTGCCAAGTTACGATCAACAAAAGGGTCGTCCACATCACACCAAACACGTAAAAATGCAGAAAGAATCTCTGAGGAACCGTGAAGTTCTGCGCTAGCAAATAATCATGAAATGCACATATATATTTCCACAATCAGTTCCAAAGGAACCTTCTCCACCAATTTCAAATTCAGTGCTAATGCCACAAGTTACAAGATGACCATCTAAAGCTTACTCAACTAAGAGGTACCCAGCATTCACAATTCATTTAATTGCTCATGTGTAGGAAACTTTTCCCGCGAAAACAATATTAAACAAAGAAAAAGCATTACTTCACTAAACTTTCTGCATCCAAAATTGGCATGTACAAACTTTAACCCAAAAAGAAGCGCAAAATGGTTAAGTTAAAAAGATTACAAATGAGTCAATTCATTAGAAGTCAAAGACGAACATTTTTCTTTTCATTATTGAAAAACCTAAACTGTTCATCACCCTGTTCGTTTCTTGTGAATTTTTATTCTGGTTGAAAGCTTACCTTGGCTGAAGGTTGCACTATTTTGCCTCTCCCAGCAAATCGCATTACAAGGTCGTGAAAATAGCTTAGTTGAGAAGACGGAAGGGAAGCTATTAATATAGGCGACGTCGAAGCGATCCACGCCAATCCCAGAAGCCACTCAAGCCTCATCTCCATTCTCTTTCTCTAAATTCAGAATCTTAACGATCCCTCAAACCCAACTCACCAGAGTTTTTTGGCTGTCGTTGCACAGTTGTATACGAAAAGCTACGTCGTTGACATTCAAAACTTTTAAGTGAAGGGGGACAAAACCGGGTATGGCTCAGTAATAAGGCATATCGTACTGCTTAAGATAGGCATTGGACGTGCGACAGTGAGATCTGCTCAGGGGCGCTCGGCCCAGTCCTGAAATAAGTTTAGACTACGGACACAAAATGCCAAGTTTGCTTTATTTTATTTTTTTATGTAATCTAATTCTTTGTTCAAGCGGCATCAATTTATTCAAGCCGCACCAGATTATGATTTGTTTCTCTCTTATTTATTGTTTTACTCTTTTAGACCACCTTTATATTGGGATACTAACTTTCAAATATTATTTCATATATTTTTCTTTTATGATGCTTGATAACTGGTTGGATTTTAAGACTATTATTTTATTTGTTTAACAAACTCAGAATCATGAATTAAGTGGTTGGAAAATTTTGACTTCATCTTGTATAAGTTTCTTGAATACCAGTTAAGGGTAAGAACGTGTATTACTGGATCAATTTAAATGTTGCGTATTAGCGGAGCTTTTATTGGATTATTGTTGTTGTTATCAAATTTGGGTTATTAATTGCTATCCAACTTTTTCTTGCTTATGTATCTCCCAATTCTTCCTGGAGACTTCAAGTTCGAAATAGCTATAGGCAGAAGTTGATGTTAATTTTAATCTATTTTCTCTGCTTCTTACTTTAGTATATCTTGTTTGAGAATCACAAACTTTCCATTGTAATTATTGATTTCTTTAAAGTAGTGCAGTGAAGTCTTTAGATTTTTAGAAGATGTTTATAGTGTGAAAATAAGAAATTACCTAAAGAAGCTTCATATAAAGTAAGGTTTTTTGTTTGTTCCTCGAATGAAAATGATTTGATTTGTTTATATATCATTAGGTACATTTGTATTTAGAGGGCGAGTCTTTTTTTTGTGTGGAAAAGTTAAAAGGTTATTAGATTGAAAATGAAAAAATAAGAGTCCAGAACAATGACAAGACGACAAGATAGCATTAACAATCGTCAACGCCTAATTAAAGCAAAACGACTCCGCATAAACGAATGGAAACGACAACTTGAGTAAAGCTATGTAGATACTACTTAGGGCAAATAAGGATCTCCCCTTTTGGCTAGCGCTCCAGAACATTCTGAATTAGGTCAAGGGTCGATTCGGTCTCCCTCTCTGGCTCAAGCGATGACGAAAGGTAGGGATTTCGCTCTTTCATGTATAACTTCTTCTTCCGCTTTGTCAACTGCTCTATGAATCTCAATTCCTCTAATTCCTTCTCTCTATTGCGTTGAGTCTAAACTAGTTGTGAGTTGACGTAAAAGGGCACCTTTGATCTTTCGAAGATGGAGGGTGTCAGCGTCTCTAGGTAAGAGATCCCTTTTCTCCATATTGTCGATTTACACTAATTGCTAATTGCAGAGTACTGATTGCTGGTTGCTATTCATCTCTCCTTAGCTGTGCTTCTGGAATGAAACCTCCACGACTCTTCTGTCTTCATTGTTTTAGCCCAGTCTCTCCAGTTAGCAGGTACTCTTTTCTGTCTCTAATGCTCCACACTATTTAATAGCTAATTCTCCATGAGCGTGCTAGATTGGGGCTTAAATCTGCTGACTGAGTAGAGTAGAGAATTTTGTCTCTGATCCCACTGATCAGAGATTTAAGAACCTCCTCCTTTGTGCATTTCTTTTGCTAAAATCGTCTGTTATTTCTTTCTCGCCATATCTCCTTCATGGAGGAGGCAAGAGAGATGACATATATATGTTCAGTAAGTGTTGGCATATGAGTCAGCTTCAGAAGCCATTAAATGGCTTTTGTAAAAGTTGTACCTGCATTAGAGGTTAAATTTAGTGCCTATATTACTTTCCAGATGAATTATGAGAAGGGGCATTTGAAGAACAGGTGCTCCCTTGTTTCTGCTTCTTTTTTGCATAGGGGACAATCTGTGTTAATGTTCATATATGACAGTCTGTCTGCAGTGGTTAATCTATTAAGCACTGTAAGCTATAGGAGGATTGAGTAGCTCGACATTAATGACTTGTGCCAGATTATAGGGAACCAGGTATGAACTAGATTGTTGCGACTCTGCCAATTCCTGAATTTAGCAGTGTTAAAATTGTTAAGAGGTAGATTAAGGCAGTGAAAGGTATCCTCCCTCTCTAGGTTAGGTAGATAACAAGGTATCAGGTGTTGTAACTTAGAAGGAAAATTCCACTGTCCCCTTAGTATCTTAGAATTGACCTTTGCATTGATAGGAACTTCAAACCATAGTTGGAGTGCCTGAGGTTGTCGAATTAGGGGGCCTTGCTGAGTCTAGTTGTCAAACCACAAATAAGCTTTCTCGCCATTCCCAATTTTACATGAGACTATAGGTTCTAGTACTGGTCTAAGTTTCAGTAGCTAGGCCAAGGGCTATGAGAATGAAGGCCTAATAGGTATCGACCATATACTTGAGCCTTTCAAGATATAACTGTGAACCCATCAGATCCAGAGAGAATTCTTATCTGTGAGAATATGCCATAGATTCTTGGTCAATGTTGCTTTATTGAAAGAGGCAATGGATATTAATCCTAGTCCCCCTTCTTTTTTGCTTTTGCGAACTTCTGACCATTTGACCTTGGCAAAATGGCTTTCTGTATTCAAGTTTCCTCATAGAAATCTTTGGAATAGCCTCTCCATAGATTTGATGACTCCTTTTGCTAATGAAATGTTAGAGGACCAATATATATGAAGGGAGTTCAGCATAACTTTGATGAGCTGAAGCCTCCCTTTAAAGATAATACTCTACTAGTCCACATTTTCAATTTTTCTGGATCTTATCAAACAAGAGCTAACATTCTGAATATTGGATCCTTTTTATGGTAATAGGGAGTCCCAAATAAGTTAGAGGGGCTGATTTTCTGCTCATTCCAGTAATTTGAGAGATTATGTTCTCCATCATATTTGCCCCTGTAGCTAGTATGTAATGACTCTTAGCAACATTAATCTCGAACCCTGAAAGAGTCCTTAATTCAGAAAGAGTTGACATAAGTAGCTCAATAGATCCTTTATGTGCCTTAGAGAAAAGTAGTAGGTCATCTGTAAAGCATAAATTGATCAGCCCTATCTTCTTACATTTGGTATGGAATTTGAACAAATGGCTTTCCCCCACCTTCTTTTGGAATAGTTGAGTAAGCACTTCCATACAAGTTATAAAGAGATAAGGAGAAATAAGGTCACCCTGCCTTAAGCCTCTAAAACTTTTGAAAGAATCTGTTGGAACACCATTAACCAATATGGAGTAAGTAGGAGTAGTTATGCATTCCTTAATCCAATTAACAAAAACCTCATGGAACCCTAAGATTCCTAGAGTCCTTAAGATAAAGTCCCACTCAACATGATCGAAAGCTTTCCTAAAATCTATTTTTATGACACAATTAAGTGGACTGTTCCTCCTTTGGTGTCCTTTCATTAATTCTTGTACCAGAGCAAAATTGTCACCAATGCTTCTGCCTTGGAGAAAGGCACTCTGATTATCAGAGATCAGAAATTCCAGAACCAGTTTTAGCCTATTTGCTAAAATTTTGGAGATGATTTTATAGAGAACATTTGCACATGCAATAGGCCTATAGTCATCTAAGGTAGAGGAACAAGAGGTTTTAAAAATTAGACAAATATGTGTTTTGTTGATCTCCTTTAGCAGAACCCCATTAGTGAAGAATTCCCTTATTGCTTGTTTTACCATAAGCCCAGTGTCTTGCCATGTCTTTTGGAAAAATTGATTATTAAACCCATCCGGACCTGGGGACATGTTCGGGTGCATCTGAAAAATCACTTCTTCAATTTCTTTGTCTTCTACTGGTTTGATGAGGTTGACAGCTTGTTCCCTGGAGAGTTTGCTATGTATAAAAGACTCAAGAGTGATAGAGTGAGCAGTGTTTCGAGTGTATCCATAGAAATTCTTGAAGTAGGATTCTGTTTCCCTAAGGAGTTCCTCTTGATTGATAATTTCCCTTCCATTTTGAATCTTGAGAGAGCAGATTCTATTGCTATTCTTTCTGGATAGTACTGAGTTGAAAAAGAATCTTGTGCATCTTTCTCGATCTTTAAGCCAATTAACCTTAGCCCTTTACTCTATTAGGCTATCATGGTCCTTAGTTTTTGAAAGATATGACAGTAGTAGGCACTTCTCAGTGTGTAGTAGGTTAAAGTTGGTAGGATCCAGCGCAAGACTTTGTTGTACGTTTTCCAGTTCCTCTCTAGCTAAAGAGACTGCTTTCTGTATGGAACATGGTCTTCTACTCATTAGTGATTTCATTTCCCTTTTTATATTTTTAAGTTTCTGCACACAAATAAATTGGTGAGTGCCTATAACCGAAGTATCCAGGCCCTTGTGCAAAGCCTTAGTGAACCCCTCGTCATTAAGTAATAGGTTGTTAAACCTAAAAGGCCCTCTTCGAGTCTGAGTTTGAGGCAAAATTTCAACCTGCATAGGCGTATGATCAGAGAATAGAGGGTCTAGAAAAGAGTTAATACTATTCGGAAAGTGTGTGATCCATTCATTGTTCACCATAGTCCAATCCAATTTTTTCCTCAACGCCCATCTTCCCATCTGTTTATTGCTTCATGTATAGAAGTGTCCCTGTGCCTTTAGATCAAAAATATCGAGCTGATCCACACATTTAGGAAAATCAGTAGAAAAACTTCTTAGACTATAGTTCCCGTCAGCCTCAGTTCTATATAAAGTAGAGTTAAAGTCTTCACTTAGTAGCCAAGGCCCATTGACCTTTTGCTGGAACAGCACTAAGCTTTCCCACAGCTGTTTCCTCTGATAGGCATTATTAGAGCCATACATAAAGGATACAAATATATCAAAATTTACCTGAATCCCTTTGCATTTTAGATGGATTACTTGCATCTCTGTAGCCAACACTTGAATATCCACAATAGAAGGATCATACCTAATAAAAATTCTACCATACCGATGGGTGTTAAGATTGGAAATGAATTTCTATTTTGATCCAAGTTTATTCAGTAGTTTGAGGTTTTCAAATCAAATTTTAGTCTCCAAATGAGCAAAAATATATAGTTTTGTGCTATAAACAAAATCCCTTAGAGCTAAAAGCTTTTTAGGGCGGTTGATTCCCCTCACATTCCATGTTAAAATCTTTATAAATTAAGCACAGTAGGGTTTGGAGCTCTTCCTCTTGCTCCTGTTATTCTTCCTTTTAGCAACTACCAAAATTTCGTCAATGGTAGGGCCCTCCTCCTTATTCTCCACAGTAGCACTCAACACTTCCTTTTGTTCTCCTTTATCAGTATTCTCCGCATTTATTAATAGGTTTTTAGCCAAGTTTTCCTCTGCCATGCCCTCTACAATGCCTCGTTGCCCCTTGCGAACTTCTGTAGGAGGGTCTCCTTCGCCTTCTTCACTTACTCTCCCCAAGTTCCCATCGGTTTCACCTTTCTTCTCTATTATCCCATTGACCATTACTGTTTTGCTAGCTTCTTCGTGGGCATTTTTTCCTCGACCCTCTTCAGTTATAGATACGGAGTCATTCTCCTCTTGTTGTATTATCTCATGTTTGTTGTAATATCCCCCATCAGCTCTTCATAATCACCTCAAATAAATATTTTCCCAGTCGGAATTCATTTTTTCCCTTGGGCAGCCAGAGTAGGTTTCCACTGACACTGTACTATTACAGAATCCTCATACAGTGACCCATCAATCCCCAGTCTCATAATAGGGATAGCTTCTGGTAAGCCATTAGAAAGATCCATGTTGATGCAGATCTGGGCATACCCTAACCTTCTCCTATTTGCTTTATTGTTGTCCAAACATAGTGGTTGACCTAGGAAACTTGCAATCATACTTAAACCTTTAGTTTTCCAATATTCCAGGATGTTAAAAAGGTTTACCCACATTGGCATAGGTCTCTTGTCCCTACCATCCATTCGAAAGCCTAGTTGCCATGGCTGTAAAAATAATGGACAATTAGTGATATGCCAAGGCCCTTCTTCTACGATATTGGAAGCTTATACTTTGGAAGAAAAGATAAAGAGTAGATATTTATCTTCCACAATAGTCACCTCCATAAACCCTTTGTTCTGTCAAGCTGATTTTGCCCAACGTTGTACAACTGGAAAAGCAGGTCGTTTGTCCCAGAAAAACCCTATGAGGGGGTTATCGTAGGATTTGACCCCCTCTTGAAGTGTTTCTGGGTCTGGAATGACAACTGTGTGCCCTTCTGCTGTCTTAGGAGGACAAAAATACAAAGTCTGTTCTGCAGATCCTCCCACGACCTGCTTCCAGGTTTTC
The DNA here is from genome assembly GCA_027563885.1 of Erythroxylum longipes. Classification (NCBI taxonomy): domain Eukaryota; kingdom Viridiplantae; phylum Streptophyta; class Magnoliopsida; order Malpighiales; family Erythroxylaceae; genus Erythroxylum; species Erythroxylum longipes. The sequence goes on along the minus strand of JAOQMS010000178.1, from coordinate 24,959,288 downwards.
CTCTCTGTCGTGGGTTTAGGTATTGTTAGAGAGGTCGAAGAAGAGATGGGTAAGGTGTTGGGGTTCAAAGGGAGGGTTATATTTAGAGTTTGGATAATGGGGGTTATTTCTGGAGTTATGGCTGAAATGCTACTGTTTCCGGTAACACCTTGGGTTGGAGAGGTTGAGGGTAAAGGGGGGAATTCCTCCTTGTCAGAGGTGGTCTAGTGCTTCTGTATTTTGGAAAGGAATATGGGCAGAGTCTAAAAAAGGAAGAGTAAGGTAGGAGGGAAAGTGTAGATGGGAAAAAGAGATTGAATTGCCCTTGGTCTAGATTGGAACTGATGAGAAGGTCAGGAGCAGGTATGGAGGAGGATGAATGGAAAGGAGGTGGAAGAAGGTCGTAGAGTCGGAATAATGGTGGCAAGCTGAAAGAAGAAAAGGTTGTAAATAATGACAAAAGGATGGGAGCAAGGTTTGCAGTAGATCAGTGTGGAAGGTTAGAGAGAGGACAAAGCATCTCTCTCTAACCCATTAGCAACTTGACTTCTAACCCAGAAAGATTTTATTAGAGGGTGACTCTTGGAGTAACTGATAAGGTTGTTTCTTTGTAATTAAAAGGTGACAGGTTCGAGTCACATAAATAGTCTTTTTGTAAAATGCAAAATGAAGGTTGCGCATAATTGATGTCTCTTTCCTAACCTTACATGATGAAGTGATACGAAGACATATATTGGTTTCCATAATGTGAACTCCATTATTAAATTTATAAAATAAGTGATATCTCCTTTGTAGCTTATACAGATCTTGTCATTAGCAACCAAATAACTGCTATTCCTCTATGCTACCTCATTGTCTACAATATCTTCTTATTTGAATTCGAGGAATTAAAGCCTATAATGATGGATATTTATCAATAATAATAGTAGTGATATATTTCCTTAAAAAATAGACGTATGTTTTGATAATCCATCTCATAAAAAGAGTCCAATAATTTGCAACTTATTATGAAAAATAATGAGGATTACAATTCACTATGCTTACTTTATTCTTGTAGTTGAAGTATGTTTCAGAAATTACATATTTAACACAACCTTATACCTAAAAGAAAAAAATACACTTCATCAAACTTGGAAATACAAGCAGAAGAATTTGTCATTTGATTGAAAAAACAAAAATTAATTTATGTAGAAGTTAATGTGTGTATATATTGTGAATGCTTATAGCATTTAGAAAATCAGACTATTTACTTATACTCATTTACCCTTAGAATTTGTATACATTTTTTAGATTATTGCATAAGATACTTTTCTTTTCATCGTCACTAATATTTAATTACTTTTAGTGATAGAAACTTTGAATAATTTGAATGAGTTGAATGATAATGTGAAGATAAATGAAAAAGATCAATGTATAAAGTTGTGTTTAATCTCACTACTAACTTTTTCAAATTTAATTGGAAGAATATTAATACATGCCTTTAAATAAAATTCAATAGATATATTGATGTCCAATTGAAAACAAGTATAGTAAATTGAGGGATAAATTGAATGATTTCAATAATTTACTCAAAGAAATTAGAATCATTTATAACTCCTTTGTTAATAAACTAATGTTACAAAGGCTTATTGGGACAATCTATTTAAGGTAAAATATCGATTTTCTTATTAATATATTATATTATATTTCTTGCTAATGTAAAATATTTCATCATTATAGATGTGTAAAATAGCTTACAAATTCAAGAAGAAAGGATAAAGATAAATTTCACATTTTGTCATATTTTTGGAGATATTACTATAATTAGTTTGAGTACACATATATCAACTAAATCTCCATTAAACATTGAATTGAGGTAGATAAAGTTTCTTCCTTTAATGAAAAAAAAGATTAAGCTGCAAGTTCTCTTTCTAAAAAAAATCTCCTATAAAAAGGCAAAAATTATATATCCTAGCATTTTAGAAAATATCTTGGTTATAATTAGTGAACAGTCAAATAGAAAGAATGATTTGCTGACATAATCAATTAGAGATAATAGATTTGAAGTTTCACTGGTAAATCAAAATATTAATACAATGAAGAAACGTTTAAAGTCTTTATATGAAACTGGGTATTGAGGGTATGCAATATGGAAAAACAGCTCAGTTCTGACATAATCCTCCAATTTATAGGGAGATCTTATGGACATAACAACTGTAAGGAAGTTAAATTAGATTATATCTTTCTAGGCTTTTTTTTATTAAGACTATTATATGGTTTGAACATTTTAAGTATATATTTTGTATGGATCCTTTGACAGAATGTTTAATATGAATTTATTATATTTATGTTATATGTTTTAGTGTTTGAGAATAGTTTTAGCATTAATTTAATCTTTATAATTATTAATGTTAATATTGTATATACATAGGCTCATTATCATATTTTTAATTAGATTTAAATAGCAAAACGATCGACAATATTGTTTTTTTAAGTTGTGAAAGAGTACGAAGATTTTCATTTGCATAAGCAACTATGTAGAATATCTACTTTATAAGGCCATGATTGGGTATTGAAACTTTTGAATGAGAATCCTATAAGGATTTATGAAAACTTAAGAATAAGCAAGACAATATTTTTGAGCTTATATGAAGATTTAAAAAGTTTATAAAACTTGAAGTTAATTAGTCACTTAATTGTTGAGGAGCAAGATACAATTTTTTTTTAAAAAATGATGAATAGTGAGAAAACTAAATTCAATGTAGAGTTCTTTCAAGAATCAACCTAGAAAATTTCAAAGTATTTTACTAAGTTTTATATGCTGTTAAACACCTTATAAAAAGTCATTACTTCACCATCTTTTGTCAATACACCTCTTGATACTCAACATAATTCAAAATACTATCCTTATGATCATGTGCATTCAAATAATGTATATTCTTATTTTTATTATAACTTTTTATTTAATTAATTGTTTTAATAATATATTTTTATTTTGTAGGATTGTATAGGACCAATAGATGGTACATATATTGATGTACATATTCTAATAGATGAATAAATACTATATAAGAGAAAAAATGATCCAATCCAAAATGTTTACGATTTATTTCTCATTCGACATGTGCTTCATAAATATAATAGTTGGATAGGAAAGTAATGCAAATGAATCTTGAGTTCCTTTAGAAACATAACAAATCTAACGAGCCAATTTCCTACATCTCTATAAGATATTATATTATTTTAAATAAAATATTATTTAGGATTACTTTTATTATCCTTTTGTCATTATTATGTTCTTTAAATGTTTATATAAGTTCTATTTAGTTGAATTAGGTTACACTAATATGCCTAATTTTTTTTTCATATTATGATGAAAAATATCATTTTTATAGGATTATAAAGGAAGAAGTAGACTTCAAGGCCCATAAGAATTGTTTAACTATAGGTCTTCATTGAGAAATGTAATTGAAATATGTATTTGCTTTCAAAAAGCGAGATTCCTAAAAGATATGATTTCTTGGAATTGTGGTCTTATTCATTTTTAAATAGGTATACTTTTAAACATGCCTAGTTATGATATGAAGAAGAAAAAATATATTGTTATTGTTTATTGAGTGATACTTAATTTTATTGAAATGTATGGACATATCAATAAATTATTTGACGGTTATGCTGAAAATGAAGAATAAATTATGAAAACTGTAAATAAAGACTCAAATTCTCAAATGGAGTGTGATATCACTTTTAATTATGTCACAAAAGCAGAAAATTTTTTTGAGACAAATGTGGAATAATTATATCAATAAAAGCTCTAATTAATTGATAATTCTTTCTAGAAGTGGTATTATTATTATACTTTAAATCATTGTAGCATGATAAACATCTTCAATTATTTAATTAGAATGAGTTAGTATAATTGTTGTTTATATAATTATTTAACTAGAATGAGTTAATATAATTTTTTTTGTATATTGAAACTTTATTATGTACAATTGTTGCATAAATTTCTTTAATTATATTAAATATATATACATTTTTATTTTTAATAATTATGATAATTAATTAATTTAAGAATGGAATTTGATATGTTAAGAAGTGCCTAAGTTAAAATTTAGTATTAGCATCTAATAACATAATAAGAATAAAATAAAAATATGATGATAAAACTAAACTTGTTTTCATTTTTAATTTTTCTTTACAATTACCAATGAAATAGGTTTTTTATTTTTAACTAAAAATATAAACAAAAATAAAAATTACAATAGAAAAACTAACGTAGACTCAAACAGAAGATAAGTTAAAACTACAAAAAAAGAAAGGAATATATGAGGACACAAGAATATCAAATTAGGAGGAAGGAGTAAAGTTAGAAATTGATTGTTTGCCTCAAGATTAGGGATGGCGATGGTAAGGTCGGGCCCAGGCTTGGGATTGCCAAGCCAGAGCCTGGGCCCTAGGGAGAGGCCGGTCTGTCTTAATTTTTATTTTTATTTTTAAAAAATTTGAAACGATGTTTTTTACAAAATGACGTCATTTTACCCATGGCCCTTCGATCTTCTGGCTGGACCAGGCTTGGGCAGTCTGAACCTAAGGCCTGACCCAATTTCCAGGCCTACTTATGATTAGATGAAGATTGCTTCAGAGATCACTATAGCATGGTTAAATGTAGAATAGTCTACCTTCGTAGCTCACTTTAGAAGATGGTCAAGGTAGCTTACTTTCAAGTGATTGACTATTTCCCTTTTTTTTCTTTATTCTACTTAGTTTCCTTTTCTTATAATAACTTTTATTTGGTTCTATACATAAAATCTAGTTCAAGATTTTTAATAAAATTGGGATGTAATTATACTGAGAGTGCTAGATTTGTTTGCCAAACAAGGCCCAATTTATATATGTGAGCAAATTTGTTCTTTCACTTCATAAAAGAAAATATTTACTTAACAATTTTTATAGTCATCGAAAATCAATCAAACCAATCATCTATACAATTGCTATTTCAAATCAAATTAAAAAAGGAATGTATAAGAAATATTGTATTTGAACTTTTATAATTATAGTTTTGCTTATTATATAAGCAATATACCTGTAGAATTAATTAATAATGGAAACTATTTTAACATTTTTGACCTATTTTATTAAGCCTCATCATTTTGATATTACTTATATTACCAGTAAGGTAGCTTTATATTTTTTTAATGGAAAAAATTCCTTTTAGACCCTAATATTTTTTTTTAAATATAGGTTACTTAACTTTTTAGAGTGTACATAAAGAACTCCAATATTTTCAAAACTAATTGGATCAAACACCCAATTGATGGAACCCTTAACTTATCAAGTTTTTGTTAGTTAAATCTTGACATATATAGTTTTATTTTTTTTCCCTTTTTATCAATCTCATCAGTCCCAACTTGGAGCCCTTATGGCACTTATGGCACCCATTCTCTAAACTAAACTTGGAAAACTTTATCACATTCAACTATACCCCTAATTCCATTATCTTCATCACGAATCTAATTCATCTCTGTTATCTTTGTCTAAATTTGGGTATTTCAGTAAACTCTAACTTGATATATATATTATATTTCACTTGATTTTTTTTGGCCTATGAATTTGAGTATTTAAATAAAATCTAAGTTATTCAAAATTGAAATCAATAGTCTTTCTTTGGCAAAAGGGGAAATTTTATCCAAAATATTTGTACAGAAGTTTAACTTATATTTAACCGTTTGATAGTACTAAAAAGGAACTATAGTGTTTTAAATTCTATTTAAATCCTAAATTAATTAAACTATAGATTCTCATATTGTTTTTATCAAATTTAGATAACTTGGTATTTTTTAATTATCTTTTGTGGGTTTTACTTGACATCTTAATCAAAAAATGAGGCCACTAACACTATGTTTGATGGTTTTGATACAATCAATTAAAAGATAATTATATCCTTTTTTTTGTGACCTTGTCGACACTTGATCTAGAGAGTGATAAAAGGCCACACAAAGCAATACTCAGTAAATGTTGTCGTTTAATTACTGCATTGCTTTGTCCTTCTTTTGGACATATTCTTAACCACCACATCAACCAACTTGATCTTTAGTACCTTAAATTTAAGCAACATCAGGCTTCTTGACAACAACCACTTAAACAATAGGAGTTTGTTGGAAAATGTTTCAAATTTGAAAGTTATCAAATATTTCTTAAATTTGATCTTTAGTCAATTGGTTTTTTAGTTCCTTAATTCTCTATTTTATAGTTTATTTTAACCGATAATTTAGTCAATTATTTCTATATAATGCCTATTTAAAGGCATGTTAAGTACTTCAATAAGTAAGTTGATACTCTACAAAATTTTAACTCAAAGACTTATGTTTTCTACATTTCTTTATCAATTCTATAGTTTTTAACTCTTTAAGTTTACAGTCTAACCAACATTATGGTATCATTTTTTTTATAATTGGGCGTAAAACTCATAAACCAATGGCAATGCTATGAGTATTTCTTAATGAAAAATTCCTATCTTCAAAGGTGAATACTTTGAATTTTGGAGTATCAAAATAAGTACTTTGTTCAAGTATCAAAATTTATATGACTTAGTTAAAAATGGTCATCTTGATCTAGATGAAGGGGCTAGGTTAAGGGAGGACAAAAAGGACTCTAAAGAATTATTCTTCATTCAATAAGTTGTTCATGAGTCATTTTTCTCAAAAATTACGACAATATCTATTTCAAAAGATGCTTGGAAGACTTTGCAAACAGCATTATAAGGCTCCTTAAGCATAATTATGGTGAAACTATAGTCTCTTTGTGTGATTATAAAACATTACATATGAATGATGGAGAATTAATCTAAAACATTACATATGAATGATAGAGAATTAATCTAAGATTTTTTTCTCAAGTGTCTATAATTTCCTATCAAATGAAGTCTTAAAGAGAATAAATTACCGATTAGACCATAGTTACAAAATGTTAAGGAGGTTGACACAAAATTTAATTATATAGTTACAGCTATTGAAGAGTCCAAACACTCAATAAGATATCATTTTATGAAATGATGGGTTCTTTGTAATCTTACGAACCAAGGTTCAATATAACAAATTAAAAAAAGGAAAAATATTTTATCTAAAATGTGAATATGGATAACAACGTGTCAAGCTAGGCTCTTATTAAGGCCCAAATGAGCACGAGACTCATAACACGAGCTCAAGCTTGATCAGTTTTGAGCAGCCTAAAGGCCAAGTCTAATTAAATTTTTTAAAATTTCATTTAATGTCATTTAAAAAACTATGTAGTTTTTCCCCTAATAAATGTCATTTATACTTGACACATTTAGGTTTTGCATTAAGCCCAATTGTAGAGCCTGAGCTCAAGTTTGATTGAAACCTAAAATTTATAAAAAAAAGTTTGAGTTTTCCCCAAAGCTTGGTTAACTTGAGTAGGGTTTCAATTCTAGCTGAGCACAAATACCATCATTGAAGTTGAGAGGTCCAATCAGAAAATTAAGGAAAAATGTAGAAACTAATAAAGAACATAGTAGAAGAGGATTTCATAACAAGAGGTGGTTATGGAGGAGGACAAGGTGATTTGCGTACAAATCAAATAGAGTTAATTAAAATGTAAAGAAATATTTGCTCAATGTAATTACTGCAAGCAATTTGGGCATATAAAAGCTAAATGTTGAAAGTTAGCAAAGCAAGCAACTTATGTAGAATAAGAGGAGGAAGAGACCAAATTACTTGTGGGCTATCATGATTAAACAACAACTTTTAACATTATTTGCCTTATAGTGAGTGAGTGCTTTAATCATATAAGATAGATAAAGTCATTTCTTAAGGAGCTTGAGCAGTCATACAAGATTAAGGTGAGACTAAAAAATGACAAACAAATACAAGTTGAAGGTAGAGATTGTATAGCTATGCATAGTGGTCATAATAATGTAAAGCTCATTTATAATATCTATTTTATTCCTAGTTTATGTCAAAACTAATTGAGTGTTAGACAACTTAGTACTGGTGGGAATTCAATTTTGTTTGATGATGTCTTTTTATGTGATTAGAGATTAAAAATCAAATCAATTTATAAGTAATTTTACAATTACATCAAACAAATTATTCCCAATTGAACTTTCTAACATTGAAAATCATGCTCTTATTGTCAAAGAAAATAATGAGTCTCAATTATGAAACTTACTAAATATGCATTTAAATGTAAAAGTTTTAAAATTTTTGAGTCAAAAGGAAATGGTTTTGGGGTTATCTAGAATTGATTCTTTAGATTTATGTGAAGGGTACATATATATGAAATAACGGAAAAAGCCACTTAATTTAAGGTAGTTAAGAAGAGCATCTAGTTGTTTTGAGATCATATATGTTAACATGTGAGGTCCCGTGCAAGTAAAATTATTTGGTGGGAGTAGATACTTTTATTGTCATAAATGATAATAGCCATATAGTTGGGTGTATTTTTTATAATACAAGTCATAAACGTTCATGATCTTTAAGAATTTTAAGGCATTAGTTAAGAAGCAATGTGGAAGATGCATTAAAATGATTTAGATTGATAGACAAGGTGAATTTTTATCTCATGAATTTGCACAATTTTTTGAAGAGTAGAGATCATATATAAAGTTGACTGCTCCATATATATCAAAGCAAAATGGTGTTATTGAAAAAAAGAACTGAATTGTTATTGAGATAGCCATAAGCTTGTTAAAAGCAATGAATCTACCAAAAAATCTTTAGGTAGAAGGAGTTGCTACTACTATTTATTTGTTGAATTTATCACCAATAGGGTTGTTTTAGACAAAACACCATATAAGGCTTAGAATGGTAGGAAAACTATAGGTAAGCCAATTAAAAAAAATCTAGTTATATTGCCTATAATTTGATTAATTATCATAGTTATAGCAAACTTAATGAAAATCAATAATTTTTTATTACTTATTGCTCATAGTCTAAAGAATAGAGTCTATATAATCTTGTTAATTGCAAAGTGATTGATAGTAGGATTTTTGTTTTAGATGAAAAAGGGAGTTGAACTTAACAAGAGAATGTATATGGTGTTCCATTTGAAATTCCAATTGAAAATGAAGATCCTTAAATTGAATTTCAACCACACTCTTCTTCAAGTTTATCTCCTACAACATCACCAATCTTATCTTCTTCAAGCACTAGCAAAGGAAATTCATTAGAAAATTCAACTCCTTTAAGAAAATTTAGATCATTAAAGGACACCTATGATTATACACAAACATTGTATGTAGTTGAGCTAAAAAGTTTTAATGCAGTAGTAGAAATAAAAGAATGAAAGAGTTCTGTGAAAGAAGAAATTACATCTTATAAAGAAATTAGACTTAGGAGTTGATAGATTTTCTAGATGGAACGAAAGAAATTAGATTAAAATGGGTGTTCAAAACAAATAACCATTTAGGTGGAGGTACTCAAAAGAACAAGTCTCGATTGTTGTCGAAGGGGTATTCAAAATAATAGGGTATTGACTTCAAAGAGATATTTTCTCCTGTTGCTCACTTTGAGATCATAAGACTATTTTAGCATTGACTGCAAAATATAGTGGCATGTATATTAGTTTGAAATTCAATTATCTTTTTTAAGTGGTGAGTTATAAGAGGAAGTTTATATTGTCCAGCTTGAAGGATTCATGGTAGTAATAAAGAAAAATTTTATAGGTTGTGTATGGATTGAAGCAGCAGAGCAAAACAAATTCTTTTTTTTAAAATTCATAATGACTTTGAAAAAAGTGGGAATAAGCCAAGCTATATGTGAATAAGACAAGGTAATGGTGATAGTCTCATTATTTTCCTTTATATGGATGTTATGATATATAAAAGTTCTTCTTCTCTTATTGATGAGTTTAAAGTTTATGTGAAGACGAAGCTTAACATATCTAATTTAGGCGTAGTAGAATATTTTTTAGTATGATAGGTTACTTAAGATAAATATTACGTATTTATATCACAAAAATGTTACTAATAACTTAAAAACCTTAACATTTTGAATTTTAAGATTGCAATTACACCTATAAATTTCAATAGGAACTTGTAGGTTGATGATGGTATTGGACTAGAAAATGCATCACAATTCAAAAGTCTAGTTGGTGGATTAATTTTTTTAACTTATAAGCAATCTGATATTGTATCTTTAATGGGAGTTATTTCAAGTTATATGCATTGTCCAATAAAGCATCTTTATAGAGATGTAAAATGTGTGCTATGATATATTAGAGCAACAATTAACTTTGGTTTGTGGTATATTCATATTTCAAAATTTAAATTGTTTGATTACACTAATAACAACTAGATTTAATGTTGGGAGGATAGGAGGAGCGCCTTAAGTTACCATTTTAGTCTTGGTTTAGGTGTCATATACTGGAGTTCAAAAAACAAACCTCAATATTATTGTCTACATCAAAAGTTGAATATGTAAATGCAACTTCATCCGTTTGTTAACCAAGTTGGTTAAGATGAAATCTTCAAATTTTCAATCAAGAGTAAAAGGGAGCAACTAAAATTTATTATGAAAAATGTAATAATTGCATTGACAAAAAATTAGCATACTATGGAAGAACAAAGAAGATTAATATTGAAGTTCATTTTATTCGAGACCTTATGTTAAATGATTCAATCACTTTGAAGTATTTTAATACAAAAGAGTAAGTGGCTGATATGATCATAAAGTCCCTTCCTTAAAACAAACATGACTATTTTCGACTATAACTTAGTGTGTGCAACTTTGAATCAAGGGGAAGTTTTAAAAAATGATCTAAATTTAACAACTGTCAAATATTTCTTAAACTCGATCTTTATTCAGTTGGTTTTTTTTTTATGTTTTATACTTTATATATTATTGATCGGGTGTTTGATGTGTGTAAGTTTTAATAAATAACCCTCGATAATTCGCAAGCACATGGTTTGTTAGCGTAGTACCTAAGGTATTGATCCCATGAGGAGGGATAATCTAATCCTAAAATCTAAAGCCAGAAAACAATACAAAAATTCAAATTGCACGAAACTAAAAATGAGAAATTAATTCAATCAATCAAACTAAATTAAGAATCAATCACAGAAATACTATTACTAAGTAATTGCAACACACCCAAGAATCAACCTAAGGAAATTACCAATTGAGAGAGAGGAAATTTTACCCATCTTTAATGTTAACTTAACTGATTATGAATTACTGGATTGTTGGTTCTAGATGATCTTACTGTCTGTTTGGTTCAAGGAATGAAATAGATAAGGAATAGAATAGTTATTCTGAGGAATAGAAAAGGTGAGGAATATAATAGAATGAGTATTACTTTGTTTAGTTCAAGGAATGGAATAGATAAAGAATTTTTATGCTAGTGTTTGGTTTGAAAATATAAGCTTGGAATGACAAAGGAATAACTAACAAAAAGACCAAAATATCCTTATTATTATTATTGTTGTTGTTGTTGTTGTTGTTGTTGTTGTTGTTGTTCTTATTATTATTATTATTATTATTATTATTATTATTATTATT
>JAOQMS010000178.1:24927432-24941998 GCA_027563885.1 Erythroxylum longipes | reverse complement strand
AAAATTATTATTATTATTATTATTATTAATTTTATTTATGTATTTATTTATTATTAAATTCCTTATTATTATTAATTTTATTAATTTATTATTATTATTAAATTCCTTATTATTATTATTAATTTTCTTCTTCTTATTATTAATTTTATTATTGTTATTATTATTAATAAATTCCTTATTATTATTAATTTTCTTCTTCTTATTATTAAATTTGTTATTCTTATTATTATTAATTCTTATTATTATTAATTTTCTACTAAAAAATATTATTATTATTATTTATTATTATTAATAAATTCCTTATTATTATTAACTTTATTATTGTTATTATTATTAATTATATTATTTTAATTAATTATATTTACATTATTATTAAATTTCTACTTACTATTATTCTTATTAATATTAATTTTAATAATGTTTTTAATTATATTTAGTATTATTAATTATTAAATTCCTTATTATTATTAATTTTCTACTTCTTCTTCTTCTTCTTCTTCTTATTATTATTATTATTCTTATTCTTATTATTAATAAATTCCTTATTATTATTAATTTTCTTCTTCTTCTTCTTAATATTAATATTATTACTAATATTATTATTTATTTTCTAACTAGTAGAAAAACTGTTCCCAAATTTAAATTGAATTTCTAATCTGATTTTGAAAACATTACTTATAATTACCTCAACTTCCATTTTGGTTTTAAAAATATTGCTCATAATTACTCCTTTTTTAATGTTAAATTTAAATTTGAACTCAAATTCATTATTGACATGAATTCAATTGGATTTATTGACCTCGAAAAAGCTTGAATTAATCCAACATCTTAATAAATAGGAAGAATTTTGTTCTTTAAAAGAAAAATGAAAATTACAGGGACAAGTGCATTTCTTCTTCGTTTTGCATTGCTAAAGAAGAGCTTACATGTTGTCATTATAGTCTTTGTCAAGTGTACTATACACAGACAGATTCAAAAACTCATCAAAGCTGATCAAAACCCAAGCTCCAGCTCAAGGAACATTACAAATCAATAAGATTTGAGCCATCTCATTTTATCAGAACTGCGCATCCCAACTCAATGATGAGTCAAGAAAATTTGGGACAGGAAACTTGAGTCTTAGAATATGAATTGAATCCCAAGAAATCTAGACAGTTAAATAAGTTTGTAATCAAAACATTGTAAGCAGCAAAGATTGAAGCAAATCCAATAGTGAAGAGAACTGAATCTAAATCTAGTTGCTATGCTTCTAATAACATGAATTCCCATAACTAAATGAAGCCATAAATTCAAGACTTGTTCACATTACAAAGAGAAAATTGAAGAAAATGGTCAAGGAAGTTCACTTATCAGTAAAAGTACATGGAGAACAGCAACAAACAGACAAAGAAACTATCCCTTTTCAACTCTGATCTTCAGCTTTTGCAAGTTCCCTCTCTTTGGCAGGGGCAGCCATCAGTTCATCAAACTTTTCGATCTTTCCCAGCAAAATCTCAATAAGGGAGAATATTAAACACCAAGAAATCAAGTACAAAACGTGAAACGAAAGTAAACTCTACATTATAGTGCAGAAATGGAAGTTGTGGAAACACTCAGACATAAAAAGTAAACAAGCATCTCAACGAAACAGGAATCAGGTGTTGTAATGAAATGTGATGATCAGGCTAACAAGCACCCTACAAAAGCAATATACGGAGGATATATATGTAGCCAAATCGCAATTTCAAATGTAAAATGCTACGATAGAAGATATCACTGGGAGGTCTAGTGATTTACCTTAGCTTTTTGAACAGTACGCCCTCTTGTTTCATCCCTCATATCAACTGTGGATGTCATAATTTTTGCACGTAGGATTAAACATTAGTAACACGGTGCAAAACAAAACCTACTAAATAAACAAATGCAATAAAAAAACCATACTCTTTTCAACAGCTAATCCGTTGCTTTTCAAGATCTTTGCAACAGTAACAATAGTGGCAATAGCTGCAGGCATGACAAAGCAAAATGTTATTTACGACTGCCACAAAAAAGTTAGCCATTTTCATTTATCCACAAAGCTCACTAACGTTAGCAAATTTGTTTGGTAAGAACGATTGAAACCGAGGTTGCCAAATGAGAATAAAAGAAGCTATTTTCTAATCCCCTTTTCTAATTAGTCTCTAAACATTCAATGGAACAAGATACAAACAAAAGAGTTTTAAAAAATTAACAATGATCTCAAAAACTCTTGTTCAACATCCCAAAAAATCGAGCATTTCCCAATTATACTAATTAGTAATCAGATTGTACTAATTATATGGAAAGGGAATACCATATATTTATTCCTTTGCCACATCCCTTTTTAATAGTAAGAAAACCATTTTAGAGAATCAATCACTGTCTTTGTTTCATCGCATATAAGACGATGAGGACAACAAGGATATCAAGGTAAAGAAAAGGTCTTGACACTTCTTTCTAATTTAATCACTTTCTCATAAACAACAAAGCCAAAGAGCCTTTAACAAAGTTGTATATTGATGTAGTAATGCTTTGTATGTGGACTTATGATTGATTTGTGCATATACATATATGCACTGTCTAATGCGTCATAAAATTTTCTTGCAAATACAATCTTATCATGACTATTTTACATACATGTAAGTACTCATTTGGTAAAGCAATGATGGAAAATGACCAAGTATAATAGTAAGTAATATCAGATTGCTAAATACTTTTCTAGCCAAGGAAGCACACATTTTCTTCTATCCAACCAAGCACACATTTTCCAATTCTGTGGCATATTCACAATTCACAAACCCAACAACGAAATAAAAATCCAATATTGTCGCATATTCACATCTTCACAAGACAACATTCCAAACCCTTCAAAACCCAACAACAAAATCAAAAAGGAAAAAAGAAAAAACCCCAGGCAAGCAATGTAACCAGTAAAAGTTTAGCAATAGCCTTCTTTAAACCCAAGATTAATACGGTAAGCTTATCTCTACTTTAAAGTTTAAAACCATTGTGAAAATTGGAAAATTGTACGATAGCATGGCAATTAATTTTGATTATTTCTTAACCACTGAACAAGGAAGGAATCACTCTTAATTAAAGCAAGAATTATTACAAGTCCTTTTCCTTGGCTATTATATTTTCATATAGAGTTAATAGCTTATTCAATGAATTGCTTAATAGGTACATACTATTATGACCCACGCATTTTCACGCTATACACACAAAACCATGTCATTACTCGTTAAATCCATATCAATCAGGAACAAGATTACAACCAACCGCACTCATTGAACCCCAAAATAAAATCCTCTTAATGTTTCAAGCTTTGAACAAGTAAACTAATGTCCCTATTTCAATCAAATTGCACCAACACTCATCCACCATCAGCAGAACAAGAACAAAAGATAAGTCCTTTAGCTACTTAGACAATGACAGACGTCCCTCCCAATACTAAAATGAATCACAACCACAACCCATTTACCAGAAACATCGAGAACAAGATAAGAAAACTACATTTTCTACCAAGCATGAACCGCAAAAGAAGAACTGCAATGTACAATTACAGCAACAGGAAGAGACTTACCCAGATCGACTAAAAGGATAAGGCTATATGCTGGGTATCTGTTGGCTCTAGTGTATAGCTTCTCAAGAATAACAAAACAATATGAAACTTCTACTAGAAAAGAAATAACTATAGATCAGATCTACACAGCAGAATCGACAAGTAAAATGATACAATGATCGCCTCCAAATCATCAAATAAAGATAGTGAGTGTGGCGAGATCTAAAAGACATGGGCTAGAACGTACCTTTCAGAAATGAAGAGTAAGGTGCGTGAGTGAGGTGCTGAAGATATGCGTGAGTGAGGTGAGTGAGGCTAGGTCTACGTGGGTGAGGTGAGTGAGGCTAGGTCTACGTGGGTGAGGTGAGTGAGGTTAACGACATTTGCGTGAGTGATGTGAGTGAGGTTAGTGAGATTTGCGTGAGCGAGATCTGCAGAGGTGAGTGAGGGAGTCAAGATCTGTGTCAAAATAGAGAGGGGTATGGGTTGTCCAAAGAAAACGAAAGTTATTCCCAAGATGCATCAAATGGCAAAGATGGAAGGGGGGGGGGGGGGCTTGTCTTTGGCTTTTGTGTAAAGTAAGGAATACGTGTTCTATATAAATGTTATTCCGTGGATCGAATTTTAAACCAAACAAAGGAATACTTAGTAGTTAGGAATAGGAGAGTAATAGAATTTCTATTAACCTCAACCAAACAGCCTATTAGGGTTGATTATTCTCTCTTAAATTATAACTGTTATCCCTAAATTAGATTATAGAGGTCGCAATTTCTCAATTTATAACCTATCCAAAACCCTAATTAGTTCTGAAGTTCTCTAATAAACTACCGGAAACCTATGCAAGATGTCTCTTTGCACAATTTATTGATTTCATTTAATTCTAATTTCTATTAAATCACCTAACTCTCGTTAGCCCAATTTAATGATTTTTCATTCGATTCACCCTCTCAGTTTATTATTGAATTATGCAATTGCAAAATTAAATCACAACCAATCCAATAAACATATAAATAATCAAATTTCATTAATTCAAAGATAAAACTCCAAATATGAGTTTAGAACATCTTCAACATTCAAAAATCCTATCATCAAACTGTTATTCCAATTTTATACAATAATAAAACTGAAAATAAACAAGATATATGATCTAAACAGATGATGGTAGGCAGCAACGTTGGGAAACTCCTGATCCGGGAAATACGTTGAGTCAACTTCTTCTCCTTTTCTCTCTTCTTTTTTTTTTCTCGATCTCTCGATGGATTCTCTCTAGGGTTTCTCAAAAGTGGCTGATGCAAAAGCTCCCCCTCTGCCTCTTTGTCTTGTTCTTTAAATATCCTTTGTGTTCTGAACAGCCCTAGGGTTTTTTTCAGGGTCCAAAAATCCTCGAAACTTGACATTTTTAAGTTTTTAGTTTTCAAGCATTAACCTACCCCATTTGTTCTACAAATATTACTTATTCCCTCTTCTAAAACCATTCTATACCATATTAATTGGTCCTGGGGACAAATTGGGAATGATGGAGTTGATGGATTCTATAAGAAAAGTGAGGGATTTTCAACATATAAGAGGAATAAGCAAACATGTTCTTCTTTAGAGAGAAAAAGCCAAAAGGATGTTAGGGGCTTGATTAAGGCTTCTAGTAAATTAAAAAACCAAGTATGTCTTCGTTGTATACTTATATATGCATTAATGCCAAGTTAAGTTTATTGATTTATTATATTTACAAATAGGGAAGGTGAATTACTAATTTTCATATCTTTTATTTACTGTAAATATCTGAGAAAAATCAAACTTTCATATGAAACCCACAGGGAATGATATTGGAATGCATAAAATCTTAGGACTAAGGGCATAAGCCAACATCAAAACTTAATTGAAGGTGAAAAAGACATATTATAATGAATATAGTTGAATTAGGGTTGAGAATATTAGGCGGTGATGAAATTTTTGGTCAAGTTTGGAGAGTGGGGCTCAACAGTGCCATGTGGGCTCTATGATAACACTAATGGGACGACCCATAACTTTGGACAAAACATTATCAACCAAACTATAACTCTATGTTTAGTTTTAAATCCCTAAATACCTCTATAAGTTCCTTTTATTACTTTAGATAAAACTATACAAAGCATCATATGATTCCCATTAATGTTTTATCTACTATCCTAGTTAAGACTATAGACAAATGGACTAATCATTTTTCAACAATAATGTGATAAGTAAGGGTCAATTTTATGAGAAAAAGTATAACTACTATATATAGCTATCATGTTATTATCTATTCATACATAAGAGTGATTGATTAATTAATTTATACTAAAATAAAGTAAACAAAATAGATTGAAGCTCCATAAGACAAACTTAAGCAAGTAATAAAACAGATAAAATATATAATAATAACATGTTAGCACTTAACTGATAGAAACCTGACGAGGTTAAGGGTTCCATTAGCTAAGGATTTGATTCATTTAGTTTTGAAAAAGTTGAAGTTCTTTTTATACATGATAAAAAGTGTATTTTCAACTAACGTTTGTACAAAAATACAAGTCAGAACTTAATATTTTAGAGTATTCAATACAAAATCTAACATTTTTAAAACATCCAATTTGAACCTTAAAATGATAAAACCTTTAACGAGATTATGTCTTCGTCAATTATATGCCTATCAACACTGATGTGTTATTATTTTTTATATTTTAAGGTCTATATGGGTCTCCTATTCCATGTGAAAGATATCTGGCATAGTGAGACCAACATAATTTAATTAAACTTTAATTAATATTAAATCAATTATCTTAATTTTTGATTATATATAATTTTTTATTAAAATAATCATATTTTAACTAATATAGTCCAAATTAACCCTAATTAACCTAAATTGGAATAATAAATCCTAATTTATAGTTCCCAATCTAAAATCCTATATCTTTGTAAGTGAATTGACACTTTAGTTCACTACTAGTGTTGCCTTCAACAGTTAAATTATATTTTGATTCAATTTCAAAGTTTTTTTTAACTTATGAATTCTTTGGATTTTGATTATAGTTGTTACCACTTGCTAATTCTTTATTCACATTTGGAGAACTTATGCTTTTATGGAGCTAACTTCTAGCTATAATGAGGAAGCAAATTATATGGTTACCTATAATAGAAAGGAGGACATAAGGAATTAGCTTGTCTTAAACATGTACAATCTGAGGTGGAGGAATCATCTAAACTTTTTATGAAAGGTGCATGGAGAAAATGAAGTAGACCAATAGGAATATAGGTATCGTAGAGCAATGGTTTAGACAAAATGCTTAAATAGTTTATGTCCACCATAGGAATAAAAATGGATAAGGTTGATCGACTTAAAAAGATGGTACAATTTAATTCTGCCTCAATTCATAATATGAAGATACAAATGAGTCAACTAGCTAAAGTGGTGTGTGAAAGAGGTCAGGGTAAGCTTTCGAATAACATTAACATTAACATAAACTATAGGGACTAGGTGTGTTCCATTATATTAAGGAGTGGAATGACATTTGATTTTAATATTGCTAAACACAGGGAAGTGAGGAAGTAGGGAAAAATTGAGTAACAGCTCGAGAAAGAGGGAAATAGTAGTAGATCAGTGCTAGTTTTATCTTCACATGACATTTGGATCTAGAGAAAAAAGTAGATGGGAACATAACAAAACTAAATATCGATTCTATACTTAATAGGCGTAGGTCATAAATAAAGAATCAAGCCCTAGGTAAAGCCTTATATGTCTCTAATTCTATATCCTCAAAGGGTGAAAAAGAAAATTAATAAAGATAGTTTCAAAAATTTTTTGAATGTCTTTACATCAGTATACTCTTTGCTAGAATAATAGCTGAAATGCCTTCTTATTTGGAAATTTTAAAGAATATAGTCTCTAATAAAATCAAATTAAATAAGCAGACAATGATAACTTTAGTAAAGGAGTGTAATGCCATTTTAGACAATAAATTTCCTCAAAAGTTAAAAGATCCAAGGATTTTTTTAGTATCCCTTATAAATTTTGTGATTCTAGACTAATTAAATGTTTATACGATTTAGGCACTAGTATCAATCTAATGCATTTATCCATTTTTAAAAAATTAGGAATAGGAGATCTTAAGTCGAGAAGCAAGTTATTCCAACCGGCATATCATTTTATCAAGTATTTGATTGGAATGGTGAAATACCTGTTTATGAAAGTAAAAAACTAATTTTCTTATAATGGACATGAAGTATGACACTGTGGTTCCCATCATCTAGGGAAACCTTTCCTAGCTACTAGAGGGGATGTGATTAATGTTTCTACCCTTAGGATGGGTAAAGAGAGAGTAGAGTTCCATACTATTATATGTTGAAGAGGCCTTTTGCTTTTGATAAAGTTTATTTTAGGATGGAATTAATAAACCCTAAAGTGTAGGAACTCCTTAAGGCTTTTTGGTGATGATTCAGGGAAAATAAGCAAAGCCTTAGGACTTAAAGGAAAAGAGGAGGAGCATGCCATGAGATATAGTCTTCTAGGTTAAAAGGAGAGTTAAACCTTACCTTCTACTAAAGAAGCAGCTGATCAAAAGTTGGAGTCCTTGCCTACTCATTGACAATACGTACAGCTAGAAGATTCAAAGATATATCCTACTAGTTCCTTTTTCCTTTTATGTTATATGTAGGAAGGGAATCAGGCTCATCCTAATGGCAATTTAAAATGAGTAAAGAACTTAAAGGGAAGTCTATCTAAAAGATGTTTAAAGAAGCACTTGTTGGAGACCATTCAATGATTCTAATCTTTCTTTCCTTTTCTTTATTTTTCTAATTTTTTGTATTAATTTATATATTCTTTTATAGGAAAGTTTTATTGAATTCTTTGGAGTTTTACCTCATCAAACTTACATGAAAATAGGGAGACTTGTTAACTTTAATTAGCCTATTTAATTGAGTTTCATGTCTTAATTGTTTGTCATTAAAGGTGATGTCATACTTAAATGTGAGGGTTGAAATTTCTAAAATTTTTCATTAGGTTTTTTGTTTTAACTAACATAATTCTTTGTTAAAATTTTTTTATGTTTGTTTTTTCTCTTTTATTTTTCTAGAACATGAATATATTTCATATTTCATGAGCCATAGATCATAGGGTATAAGAATTATTGGAAAGAAAACAAAAAAATCAAGTTTAAGAATGAATTAATGGTTATAGAAGATAATTAGTACTGGTTGGTGAGATGAGATAGGTCTCAGTGTTAAAATAATGCATAAACTATTTGTGCATAAAACAAAACTAGTTCTAAAGTGAGAAGTATATCTAACATTGGTTTTAAGAGCCAATGAGCACTCTAAAGAAATATGATAGAATTGGTGCCGAGATGGAAGGATGGATGGCAACATTCTTATAAGCGTGTAACTTTTAAAAGTTAAAAGAATAAAATTGGTGTTAATTATGAAGTGTGTCTAACACTGGTCCTGTCTTAACACCCAATAATAAAACTAGGAAACTCCTTATTTTTCCTCCTCAAAACCCCAAATCCTCCTCCTTCTTACATATTAACTCAAAATTTTGACCAAATCTCCACTTTAAACACCAAGTTTTGACCTTTTAAATGTTAAATCCTGATATTTATATGAAATAATTTGTTTTAACCCCAACTTTAAGCTTAAAAGTTCTTTTATTTTGTATCCTTCTAGGTTAATTACGTAATTATATAATTATATTGTGAAAAATGAAGTTAAAAATATTGGGGAGGAACTTTTGGAAACTGGGTGCAAGTGGTGTGCAATTTTTGGTTTCACTGCTTTAACACTAATATGAAGCTGTAGCTTTGTAAGTGGTGTGTAATTTTCAGTTTTACTGCTTTAACACTAATATGAAGATGTAGCTTTGTAAATAGAGAGCAAGCTAGAGCTTTGATGTCATAACATCAATTTAAAGCAACAATATCACTAGAAAAAATTTACAAGTCAAATCTCGATGCTATAGTAAAGAACAAATTCAACCTCGATGCTACAACATCAATACAAGGCCATAGCATCAAAAGAAGAATTGCAAGATTTTGACATTTTTGAAGAGAAGGAAAAGACTACTTTAAAGAAAGGAAGGGTCGAGAAGTAGCAACAGAAAAGTGAAAGAAAAGAGCAAAAGGTTAAAGAGTCTTGGAGAGGCTTGGGCAATCAACCAGAAGGCTTAAGGACTCATCCTTCATGGTTTTTGTTCTCTTTTTTCTCCTTACATCCTTGTATTTTATTAGATTGGTTTGTAAAGAATGTTGGATTTTGAGTTAGCAAATATTATTAGTGACTAGATTTCCTATGTTTTTCTAGGAGATTTAATATTGAAGTGATTTTTTGATGTTTTGCTAAGTTGAATATATGATTGTTTTCATTTCCTTGTTGATTTCTCTTTTTGCTTGAATCGAAGTCCTTGTCCATAGATTTAATTGCTTGTTAAATTTGTAACTTCAGGAGAGGGGTGGTCTTTTTAGAAGATAGGAGAGAAATCAGTTGAAATTTCTTGATGTATTGGGAGACCTAAGAGTTTTAGGAGCTTAGATTTAGATTTATGCTTAATACCCCTTTAGGAAATTACTTGAGTAAGGGATTGCCTAGTTTTTTAAAAGAGAAATGGTTGGCTTACCGTTAGGAGAAGGGGATTAATCACTAGTGGGTAAAAACCTACAAGGAAAAGTAAAGGCTATTTATAGAGTATATTTAATAAGGCATTGAAATTTAGTTACAAGAATTAACCACTAGGAGAACCAGTGTCCTAAATTAACACCATTTTTAGTTTAATGTTGTATTTTGTAAGTAGTTAGTCAATTTCCTTAGCTTAATTAGTGAGTAGTGAACTGGATTTACTTAGTCATTTTATTTATATTTTATTTAAGCAAATTCCAATTAAATTCCTTTGCCCAGTAGTATTAAAGCTAGCTTAGTACATTTTTTCATTCAATCTCTATAGATGTGATCCAATCTCATTGGTTTTTATTACTTGAATGACAACATTGTTCTTATAGTTTGTGACAAATAAGTTTTTTTATCATTATTACTAGGGATTTTGTGTTTGAAATATGTGTTGTTATTGTTATTTGTATGCCTATTCTTGTGTTTTGTTTTAGTTTTTAAATTAATTCATTCGAACTTTTTATTTGCTCTCTTGTTTTCTTTATCTTTGTATATAGCTGTGTGTGAGTTAGTGTACGACCAAAACAATAATGGGCAAGATAAACCATTTGATCCAAAGCTAGAAAGAACATTTAAGGCAATTAGAAGGTAAAAGAGGTTGGATAACCAGGCATAAGCAATGAGAAGATCTGAGTAATAAAGATTTGAAAGAGAAATAACTGAGCAGAAAGGTTGCAAGAACATCATCACGAGGAAGCAAGAATTAGAAATTCCAAAGAAGGTAGAAGAAGAATTAAATGTTAATGATGAAGTAGAAGCTTATAGTGAACAACATTATCAAAGGAAAATCAATGACTACTGTTAACCAATAGTGGTAGTGAATTATCATGAAATTCAGAGGCCAATGGTAAATGTAAAAAATATTCTGATTCCACTAGGCTTAATTAATTTGGTGTAAATGAATCCATTTGGAGGAGCCCTATTTGAAGACCCCAGTGATCTTTTGACATATTTTTAGGAGCTGTGTGAAACCATAAGAATTGAAGGTGCAACATCAAATTTCACCTTGCCTTATTTCGATTTTTAAGAGATAAGGAAAAAAGTTGGTTACACAGTACAAAATTGGGTAGAATGGGTACTTAGAAAGAAGTTGCCAAAAAATTTCTCACAAAATTCTATCCATTAGTTAAGGAAACAAAATTAAAGGTTGAATTGAATTGTAATATCTCTATGAAGCATGGGAAAGATATAAAGATTTGTTGAGAAGATGTCCTTACTATGATTATCTTGAACGGATATAATTTGAAATGTTCTATAATGGACTTGGTAGATAGTCTAAAACAATTGTTGATGTAGTAGTAGGTAGAACTCTTATAGCATAGGCTTTAGAAGAGGCTTACATACTTCATGAGATATGACATTTATCAATGTCCATTTGAGAGATCAAATGGAAAAAGAAGTGGAGGAATATATAATGTTGATCAAATTATGTAATTGTTAGCTCAAATTTTCAATTACTAATTAATTTGCCAAGTTTGCAAATAAGGATAAGTAAATGAAACAAGTGGCAACAATTAGTTCTTCTTAAAATCATCTTGAAAACAAGCAAGAACAAGTGAATTTTATGAATCAAAGAGGGTTTAGGTACAGGCCTAGTCTAATTTAAGGACATTATAATCAAGACTTTATAAATAAAGATAATTGCAGATAGCCAACAGGAACCTACCATTAAGCTATAGACAATATGTCAAAGTAGACAAGAAACCATCTTTGGAAGGGATGCTTGGTGCATTTATTATAGATTAAAGGAATTAGTTTAACAAGCATGAGAGCTAGATGGACAATATAGATATGCAAGTATTAAGCATTGGTTCTTTTATGAAAAACTCTGAAGTGCAGGTTAGGCTATTGGTAAGGGCAGTGGGATCAAGTTAGCAAGGTAGTCTTCCTAATAATACAAACGTAAATCCTAGTGAACAATGTAAGGACATTATATGTCGTAGTATGAAGGAATTGGAAGAAGTTCCACCTAAACTAAATAGCTCTACTCAATCTAACAAAGAAAAAGAGTAAGAGACGAAAGAAATTGTTATTGAAATTCAATAAGAAGAAATAAAAAAAGAGGAGAAGGAGGAAGAAGTTGTAAATAAAGAAGAAATGATGGTGAAAACAGAAGAAGAAACAAATCAAAGATCAATCTAAATATTCCTTATCCTTAGAGATTTCAAAAGGAGAAGGTGAATCATCACTTTGAAGAGTTTTCAGAAATTTTCAAAAAGTTGAAGATCGACTTCCCTCTTATTGATGCAATTGGGAAAATTCCAAACTACGCAAATTTAGCGAAAGATATAGTGACAAATAAGAAGAAATTTGGAGATTATGAGACAATGTTAATGACAGAAGAATGCAGTACTGTCTTATAAAGGAAGTTATCTCAAAAATTGAAGGATCTTGGTAGTTTCACCATTCTGTGTGAGATATATAATACTTATTTTACAAAGTACTTTATGATTTAGAGGCAATCATAAATCTCATGCCTCTATCCATTTTTAACAAGTTGGGATTAAGAGAGGTTAAGCCTTTAACAATTTACCTCCAATTATCTAATCAACCACTCACATATCTATGGGGCATTGTTGAAGATGTTTTAGTGAAATTTGATAAATTCATTTTTTGAATAGATTTTATGATATTTGATATAGAGGAGGACTAAGACATTATACTTATTTTTCGGAGGTCATTTTTAGCCACAGGAGGAATTTTGATTGATATTCAACTAGGAGAACTTTGTTTGAGAGTCAATGGTGGAAACAAGGTGTTTAACATCTGCAGAACTCTTTAAAACCTAAATGAAACACTAACTTGCAACATAATTGATATAGCTTCTTCTTACATGGTAAAATCTCTCCTTTTTTTCTTTCAAAAGATTATTAACTTATTTAGAAGGTACGGATGAAATTGCATGTGTAAATCATATTAAGTCATTTATGATAAAATCTCTTGAATCTATGAAGTTAGTAAAAAATGTTGAGCATTTTGAACATTTATTTCTTATTGATGATAGATGATATGAATGCTAAGAATGTTGCTTGACCCAAAATAGATTTGAAACCATTTCTTGAAAATTTGAAGTATGCATTATTAAGTGATCATTCAACTTTGCCTGTCATCATTAGAAGGGGTAGCCTTGGCTTCAAACCAACGCAATATTAATATGGCTTCATTTGACCAAAAATGGAATGAGATTTCACAACTCCATCAAAGAGCTATTCAAACCCAAATCTCCAATCTTTAATAAAGGGTAGAAATAGCAAAAACTAACATCAAAACTTTAACTTATTCGAGTTTTCTCTAGATAGGTCACTATAGCATAAAGGCTGGTGTGTATAATGCTACATGCATTGGATTTGTGGCTAATGAATTCATGATTAAGACAGACAATAATTTCCAAATAAGGAATCCCCCTAATTGCTACCTTTTTTATTAGTGGCTCAGTATAAAGACTCCTGTTTAGTTCATCCAACACTTATAGATTTGTATCATCCATACATGAGTCTAGTATGACCTCCATACTAGCCTAACGACCATCCCACTTAGAGAATCTAGTCAACCCTCCAGCACCAACTTAAAGCAGTAAGAATAATATAGAGGTTAAATCTTTCACCTCCCAGGTACACCACTTCCACTTTAATTGTTATTTATTTTTCCTCAATATTAAGGACAATGTTTACACTAAGTGTCAAGGGAATATGGTTATATGTGTGCTTATGATTTCCGTTGGGTGTGGATGTATAATCTTTGTAGGTTATTCTCTATGTTTAGCATTCGGTTCATTGCATAATCATGTATTTTTATTTCTTCTGTTTCTACTGTTAATTTCTTTTCATTTATCATTTTAAGCATGTAGTAGCATAATTAGGATAAATAAGATTGCATTTAGTAATTTTTATACATTTAGGGACCTCAATTGAGGATTATTACTTTGTGGAGGTAGAATACCTTATTTGATTAATAATGTCAAAATTTTGCAAGTAATTAAAGTTAACTTTTCTTACAATGTGTAGAACTTGAACCTGGAAAGCAATTTTTAGGCCTAATTATCAAGAATTTATTTCTTATGAAATTTTTTTCTTTGTGTGAACTTTGCTTTGTAGTGGATTTAGAACTTACTTAAGGATCTTTGCAAAATATACGGTTGTCACATATGGCTTAAGGAACATAATGGCAATTTAGGTAAAACCTCATTTCTAAATAACCAAACTTATGTTAATTTTCCCCTCTTAGAGAAACACCTTTGAGCCTATAGCTTGTTCCTTTCATGAACCCTACACTAAAAACCTTTACCACTTTCATTTACTACTTATATTTAAACCTTGAGCTAGTAAAGTATAATGGATATAA
>JAOQMS010000178.1:24847298-24927332 GCA_027563885.1 Erythroxylum longipes | reverse complement strand
ACCACAACAATTTAATCAATTTAAACCTCAAAAGAACTGAATACATGCTTACTATTAAGAAGAGGATCGGGGTCCAATAAAAACAGTTGTGCTTAAAGATTCCAATGGTTCAAAAATAGTGGTGCATGGTATTCGGTCTAGTTCTTTGACTAATTTAATATCAGCCATGCAAGCAAGGTGACTTTTTTGAAAAAGTTGTGAGGTGTATTTAGCTTTTGTACTTGATTCAAAATGGGAGAATGTGAATTTACAAGATATACATGTAGTAAATAAGTTTCCTAATGTGATTCTAGAATAGTTACTAGGTTTGTCATCGGAGAGGGAGGTAGAATTGCCTATTGATATTTTATCTGGTACTGCTTCTATATCAAGGGCACCTTATAGAATGGCTCCTATAGAGTTAAAAGAATTGAAGAATCAGTTACAGGAGTTTTTGGACATATCTGGCCTAATGTGTCACTAGGGGGAGTGCCAACCCTTTTCGTCAAGAAAAAGGATGATACCTTACAAAAGTCTATAGACTATAGACAATTGAACAAGGTAACTATAAATAATACGTATCCATTGCCTATAATAGAAGATTTGTTTGATTAGTTGGAAGGTGTAGGAGTGTTCTCCAAGATTGATTTGTGGTCAGGTTATTATTAGCTTCAAGTAAAAGATGTCGATGCTCCAAAGGCTACATTCAGGACTTGATACGACCAATATGAGTTCTCGGTGATGCCTTTCGGGCTAATTAATACACCAGATGCTTTCATAGATTTGATGAATAAGGTGTTTTGACCCAACGTAAATCAATTTATTGTAGTGTTTATAAATGATATATTAGTTTATTCTAGAAATGAAGAGGAACATGCTCAGCATTTGAGAATTGTTCTCTATACTTTGAAAGAGAAGCAATTATTTTCTAAATTGAGCAAATGTGTTTTTTGGCTAAAGGAAGTTTCTTTCCTCACGCACATCATCTTTTCAAAAGGTATCAGTATAAATCCCAGTAAAATTATGGCGATTTTCAATTGGAGGCTACCTTGGAATGTGACAAAAAGTGAGAATTTTTCCTGATTTAGCTAGTTATTATTGGTGCCTTATCAAAGGGTTCTCAGTAATTGCTTCTCCAATCATAAAGTTACTTCAGAAAGGTACAAAGTTTGATTGGAATGATAGATTCCAAGCTAGTTTTGAGCAGTTAACGAAGATGCTCATCAAAGCTCTATTGTTGACACAGTCAACTCCGGGCAAAGAGTGTGCCATGTATAGTGATGCTTCTATGAATGGTCTGAGTTGTGTACTCATGCAAGATGGGAAAGTGGTGGCTTATGCCTTGACATTGTTAAAGTTGCAAGAAAAGAACTACCCTAAACATGATTTAGAATTGGCAGCAGTGGTGTTTGCCTTGAAAATTTGGCGAAACTACTTATATAGGGAAAGATGTAGAGTATACATAGATATCAAAAGTATGAAGTACCTACTCACATAGAAGGAGCTAAATATGGTAGCAGATGCTTTGAGTAGGAAGTTTATGTCAGCTCTGTCATTACAGCATAGTAAATGGAGATTTATACCAGATGGAGCTATGATAGCCCAGTTAAAAGTGAGTCCTTGACTTAAGACAGATGATAATACATGCACAAAAAGATGATGCGAAGTTGCAACAAAATGTACAAATGGTACAAGAAGGGAAACAAACTGATTTTGTAGTGAAAGATGACAGAATTTTATACTTCAAAAGTACATTATGTGTACTGACGGTAAAGGACTCAAGGAAGAAGTTATTACATGAAGCCGGTAATACCATGTTCATCATGCATCTTGAGGGTAACAAGATGTACCAGGGCTTAAAACAACATTACTGGTGGACAAGAATGAAGCGTGATATAGTAGACTATGTGTCCAAGTGTTTGACTTGACAATAGGTGAAAACTGAACATTAAGCCTTATCTGGCATATTGAATCTCATTCCAATTCCACAATGGATATGGGATAATATCACTATAGACTTATCAACAGGTCTACTCCTCACACAAAGAAAGCATGATACGGTATAGGTTATAGTGTACAGGCTTACCAAATCAGCTCACTCTATGGATCGGTTAGCTGAGTTATATGTGAGTGAGATTGTTCAGCTATATGGAGTGCCATCTTCAATTGTTTCTGACCGAGACATACGATTTACATCAAGATTTTGGAAAAGCCTGCAAGTAGCATTGGGCACTCGATTGACCTTCAGCACAGCCTTTCACCCATAAACAGATAGGCAATTTGAGAGAGTTATACAGGTTCTGGAAGATATGATTAGAACATATGTTATGGAATTTCTAGGTAGTTGGGATAGGTACATTCCTTTGATGGAATTTACCTACAACAATAGTTTTCAGTCCAGTATAGGCATGGCACCATATAAAGCATTATATGACAAAAAATGTAGAATCCTAGTTTGTTGAACATAATTGATTAAGAATAAGATGATTGGGCCTAACATAGTCAAAGACATAGAAGAGAAAGTGAGCATTATTCAACAAAGATTGAAGGTTGCAAGTGATAGACAGAAATAATATGCTGATTTGAAAAGGAAGGATATTGAATATCATAGATGACAACGTTTTCTTGAAAGTTTCACCCTGGAGAAAGGTGTTAAGATTCAAGAAAAAGGGAAAGCTTAGTCCGAGATTTATAGTTCCTTATGAAATCCTTGAAAGGATTGGGCCAATGGCAAATAGGATGGCTCTTCCTATGGAAGTATCCAAGTTGCATGATGAATTCCATGTGTCAAAGCTACGGAGCTACCAAACGGATGATTCACATATGTTACAGGTACAAGAAATAAAGGTCCAACCAGAGTTCTCATATGATGAAGAGCTAAAGCAAATATGGATAGAGAAGTGAGAAAGTTAAGGAATAAACAAATTACTCTTGTAAAGGTGCTTTGACAACATCATGACATTGAAGAGGCAACTTGGAAACCCGAATTGATGATGAGAACTTAGTACTCGCAACTATTCAATATAGGTCTGAATTTTGAGGATGAAATTCTTTTAAGAGGGAAAGAAATGTAAGGCCCCAATATATACCTTAGAAACATTATAGTATGTCTAGGGTGTATTAAGAAGTGAACATAAAGAATTAAGTGTATCTAAGCATAATAAGAGATATAATGGTAATTAATTTAAAAGATAGGGGTAAATTGGTAATTTCTCATTTAGGCATGGACATGAATAATTATATGTGAGTTATGGATTAGACTGAAATAAAATGATGACTTTATATGCCAATGTGGGAATTAAAGGAAGAAGAAGGACTAAATGTGCAATTTTGCCAAAAATTAACATATGGACTAATGGGATTGAAACATATGTGTAAGACTAGAAACTTCTTAAAATGGGGACTAGAAGAGTGGGGAGGGGGATGTCTATGGAGTGTTTTAACTCCAGAATTTTCTCTTCTCATCTTCTTTCCATTCCATCTCGTTAATCACATCGTTTTGCATAAGGAATTAAGTTAGTCCTAAGTAAAAATCAAGGTAAAAGTTTATGGTTTTTGTTCTCATCTTCATCTTTCTTGCTTTGCTCATGAAGAGCTGAAATTATAATTTTGGATGTGGAATTGAGATATGTATTTGATGTTCTAGTTGGTGAATCAAGCAAAGCCAAAGGGGAAGAGAAGGAAGAGAACTAAAAGAATAGCTAATTTGCAAATTTCAAGGTTGGTGACTCCACTTAGTTAATTTCAGTATATGTGCATATTTGAATGTTTAAAAAGATTGATTTAGGCATGAAATGGTTACAAGAATGGTTATTTGGTGTTACTTTGTATGAATTGGTTTAATATGATAAGAGAGAGTCACATTTAGTGAAATTCTGTCTTGGGTTCTCAGTTCACTCGAACCATTCCTAATGTTTTGGCTATAACTCAGCCTACAGGCCTCCCAATTGGGTGGTTCTAACTGGAAATGGAACTTAAAAAATAGAAATAAAGTTATATAAAAGAGACCCTGGCCTAATTCCAGCTATATGATATTGGAAACTGAGATAAAAAATGATAACCTGATGTTGCGCCTTGTATTGGAGCAACTTGTGATGTTTGGTACTTATCTCATGACTTGGAAGTCACAATGGCATGATCTTTGATGATATGGAAATTAGAGACATAGGGGAACAAATTTTATAAGACCTCAAAGCCTCATTTGAATGTTTTCTATGTGCAAATTATGGAACAAGTGGAGATTTTGGTGTCATTTGCTTCTGGATTGATTTGTTTGCCTTTTTTGCTTAGCCCATTTTGTACTATTTTAAGTGCTTTGCTTCCATTTTTCTTTCACCGAACCATATCAGAACCTTTTTTAATGTAAGGAAATTTACATATATATAGATTATTTATATGCATATTTATTGCTTAGTATGACCATACAAGTTTACATAAAGATTTTATGATTTCAAATGAATATTATATGACTTGTCAATATATTAATAATGAAATTGGTAAATGATTAAAGGAAAATGTTATAGTGCCTGCTTCATTGTATTGGCGATGGATAGATAGGCATGCCTATAAGGTTATAGTGCAGCTATTACAGTTTGACACCATTGGTGTCTATATTTTGCAACTATAGTGTCTCCATAGTTCGATGCTTTTGGGTATCTACAATTTGATATCTTTGGATATCTACAGTTACCGTTATCCACACCATAAGAAATGTGTAGGCTTAACATAGAAAGGAAATTTAACAGTCATAAATAAAAGATACAACATGACAATATGAATAATTTGTACTGATGAGCATTGAATATCAATATTTGGCTTATAAATGTGCATTTCAATGTATGGATAATATATTCAACCATATTTGTATTATGTACTTTGCTTAATTATGTCATCATTGTTTACATGGGTTTATGATAGTCATGAATATGTGTGTACTTGGTGGATCATTGTTGCGAGTGGTCATCCAAACTAAGTGTTTCCCCACTAAGCTTTCAAGCTTAGCACGGGTGTTAATCCGTGTAGGTCCAACTAATAGGAGTAAGGCAAAGGGATCATTTGCAGGGACCAAGGCCAACCGTTGGAAGTCAAAGTACATTTTGGATGTGTCTTTTGATTAAAGAATGGTTTTATATGTAATGAAGGAAATTGTAGTTTCTTAGCAGTTTGTAATTAAAATTTTAAGTTGTGTGTAATATCTATTTTGGATTACCATATTAATGTAATGATGTAATACTAATTTTAAATTATATTATTATGGGATATGAAATTTTGTAATATGTACATGTACAATATCGAATAGAATTGTATGCCATGAATGTATGTACAAGAATTTTGGGTGCCATATGTGTGAGTGCTTGTAATTTCCATATAGGGTGTGTTACAAACTTATTAACATAACAAGTGCCTATACTTCATGAAAATTTGGGAACTTAAGAAACAAACAAGAACAATGTTGAAGTTGATCTAAGATCACCATTGGATTCATCTTGATTTTACACAAAAAATATAAAACCAATACTGGTTACAACTTGGTGTCAGGCGCTAGTTACATATTGATTCATGATGGGTGAGAGTTCTAGAATGAGACTAATACCAATGTTGATGTTGGTCAGATGCTGGTTCTTTAACATAAAATATAAGGGCATCTAATTTTTGAAATTCAACTAATCTAGGAATCTTCTTTTGTAACCTAACTATAAATCCTTGTATAAGAATTAACCTAAGTATCTTTTAGTAGATTTCTAACAAATTTTTAAGCGACTAATTTTTTTCATAGTTTTTTTTGCATTAAAGAAAGATTGAGAGTAAGGATTGGAAGAGCTTACGAAATATTCTCTTATTATTTTCTTCTACTTCATTCTTCTATATTGAGAATTTTTTTATATTTTGTTTTAATTATGTTTACTGACTAAAGACTTTAGTTAGTGTTAAGGATGTAGCTTATAAGGTTTTTTTAAATTATCTACACATAATTTGATTATTTGATTAGTTTTTTTTGTTCTTAATGTTGGATTTATGATTGGTCATCATATATTTAATTTTAAGTATTATATAAAGGATTGAAAAATGAAATAGAATCCATTGTGTTACGATAATAAATACTTTAGCACTAAAGAATGACAATGTCCTATACTTTAGTAATAACCATATAGATTAACCATGTTTAAGAAATTTAATTAGGTTTAATTGTGCATTAAGAGATAGTTTTGCCTAATTAAGTATATTTATATGTATTGATAGATGGTATAATACTCTAGGTTAATTATTATTTCAACCTAGATAATCAAACTTATTTGATAATTAGAATTTCATATAAAATACCCTAAAACCCTAATTTTTGTTTTATTAATCCTTTTTCTTAGTTTTTTACATTATTTTCTTTAGTTTATTGATTACATTAATCCTTTACTTTATTTAGTTTGTTTAATTATGATTTAATAATTTAATAACTATTTTTATTTGATAATGATCAGCTATTTTTGTGCTCTTCTTGACAAGCATGTTTCCATCTTTATGTGTTTGCGATATATAGTGGAGATTATTGTAGAAACTACAAAACAAAGATCTCTTTTTATGGTAGGATAATTTTAAATATCTTCATTTTGGTGATCTGATTTTTTTTGGAATTCTAGCTTGGTGTATTGTGTTGTGTCCTTCCAACGGTAACATTTATACATATATTGGTTACCTCCCTTCTTCATGTTTATTTTTGCTAGTTTCTTTTTCTTAGTGGTCTATTAGTTGGGCTTAGTGGATTGACATTTTTATCTACTCTACTATTTCTTTATTTAGGGTGTCTATAAATGTGGTACTCCCACCCTTTTTGGGTGATCCTTTTTTAATCTTTTTATTCTTATTCCAATTTTTCAACGTTTTAAGAACAAATTTGGCTGACAGGGTTGAATCTTATTCCTAAAATTATTTATATTATTTACTCACAATGACTATTATTCTTTGTAATTGTTGCCCTCTCCTGGTTTTGTTGGAGTCATTAGGAACTTTAAGGTTTCGTCTTTTTTAGTTTATGGAGGGAATTGGGTTAGGAATGGTGGCTTTGTATATTGATAATAGACCAAGGGCTAGTTCTTTGGTGAGTTTCAAGTTTAAAAGTAAAAAAGATGTTGATAGACTACGGACAGCTTCTTGGAATATTGGGACTTTTAAAGGGAAGTCTCTAGAATTAGTGAACATTTTGTACAAATATAAGATTCATATAGAGTGAATCCAAGAGACAAAATAAAAGAGGGCTAAAGGGAAAGAGATTAATGGGTTCAAATTGTGGTACTTAGGATGTTTAAGATGACAGAATGGGGTAGGTATCTTAGTTGTTAAGGAACTTATAAATCATGTTATGGAGGTAAAAAAGACGAATGATAGGAATATGACCATAAAGATTATGGTGAGTGGTGTTGTTCTCAATATGATGTGTGCTTATGCACCTCAAGTAGGTTTGGATGAACAACTTAAACATTAATTTTAGGAGGAGCTAGATGGGTGATTCAACAGATCCCAACTTATGAGAAAATTATCATAGGAGGAGACTTTAATGGTCATATAGGGGTAGCTTTAGATGAGTATCCACAGACTCATGGGAGTTTCAGGTACAAAGATAGGAATAATAGTGGGATTACTTTATTGGATATGGTGTAGCATTCGAGTTAATGATAGGAATTCTTTATTCAAGAAGAAAGAAGAGCAACTAGTGACTTTTAAGAGCAAAACCATGAAAACTCAAATTAATTATTTCCTTGTAAGGCGGAGCGACCAACCTAGCTGCAAGGATTGTCAACTTATTATAGACTTTTACTTTTGGATATTGTAATTAAGGGATAGAGGAAGAAGAGAAGTCTTAGGAGGTGTATTAGAGTCAGATAGTGGAATTTAAAAGGGGACATGTGGAACAATTTAAGGGCAGAGTAAGATATAGAGGTGAATGAAAATTGGAAGAAGATGTTAATCAGATGTGGGACGGAGTAGGAACTCCTTTAAGGAATACTACCAAAAAGATCTTGGGGGTTTCTAAAGGGCCTAGGGTATGTAAGATGGAATCTTGGCAGTGGAATGAAGATGTACAAGAAAAGGTGAAGGCCAAGAAGTGTGCCTATAAAGAGTTATTAGATAGTACCACAGAGAGAGAGAGTAGCTAATAGAGAAAGGTAAAAACTAGTAAAAAAAGAGGCAAAGAAGACATTCTCAATGGCTCAAAGCAGAGCTTACGAGAATTGATATAGTAGATTGGATACTAAAAAGGGAGAAAAGGAAATTTTTAAGTTGGCGAAACCTGGGGAATAGAAAATGAGAGACGTAGATCAAGTTCGATGTATAAGAGATAAAGTAGGAAAGTAACTTATGGATGAAAGTCCCGTCAAGAGTAGATGGAAGAGGTACTTCTGTGGCCTTTTTAATGAAGGCATAGAGGACAACATCTCTTTAGGGGACCTTAGCAAGTCCGAGAGGTTTTATAACTTGTCTTGTTGCAAGCAGATCACAAGGGAAGAAATTAGAAAAGCTTTGAGGGAGATGAAGAATGAAAAGGTAGTAAGACTAGATAAGATACTCATAGAGGTGTGAAAGAGCCTAGGCATAGAGGGTCATACTTGGTTATTCAAGCTTTTTAATGTAATCCTTAGGTCTACCAAAATTCCAAATAAATGGAGACTGAGTATGTTAATTCCTTTATACAAGTATAAAGGGGACATTCAACATTGTAACGACTATAGAGGTATCAAACTAGTTAGTCACACCATGAAGTTGTGGGGGAAGGTAATTAAGAAAAGAGTAAAAAAGGCTGCTCTTATCTAGGAAAACTAGTTTGACTTCATACCAAGAAGGTCCATGATAAAAGCTTTATATCTCCTTAGAAGATTAATGGAATATTACAAGGAAAGATAGAGAAATCTACACATAGCTTTTATTGATTTAGAGAAAGCATATGATAGGGTCATTAGGGAAATAATGCAGATGTAATTAGAGGTTATGAGAGTTCATACGACCTATATACAGGTGATTAGGGATATGTATGAAGGGGCAATGACTAGAGTGAGGACGATAGGAGGAGATACTGAAAATTTTTCTATTGGTATTGGGCTACACCAAGTCTCTGCATTAAGCCCTTTTTTGTTCTCAGTAATGATGCATGAGCTCACTAAGAATATTCAAGGAGATATGCCTTGGTGTATGTTGTTTGTTGATGATATTGTCGTAATGGATCAGATAAGGGAGGGTGTCAAATGTCAAGCTAGAATGTTAGAGGGATACGCTAGAGTCAAAGGGTTTTAAAGTGAGTAGGACTAAGACTGAGTACTTAGAGTGTAACTTTTCAAGCCATTAGGTGGCTACCGGTGTGCATGTAAAGATTGGATCAGAAGTTATAACATAGTAAAAGTGTTTTAGGTACCTAGGGTCTATCATCTAAATCAATGGAGAGATCGATGAAGATATAGCACATCGTATTAGGTTAGGGTGCTTAAATGGAGAAGTGCATTAAGAGTTTTATGTGACAAGAAGATACCACTCAAGCTCAAAGGTAAATTCTATTACTTAACGATTAGGTCAACCATGCTATATGGGGCAGTGTATTGGCCCATAAAAAAAAATACATAGTAATAAGCTTATAGTGATAGAGATAAGGATATTTTGGTGGATGTGTAACTTTAACTAAAGAGATAAGGTCAAGAATCTAATGGTTGGTATTAATGAAAAATTGAGAGGGACAAAGCTTAGGTAGTTCGAACATGTTAAAACGAGACACCTTAACACTTCAGTGAGAAGATGTGAGAAAATAATATTTAGAGACTATAAGAGGGAAAAAAAAGGAAGGATTAAGAAGAAATATAGGAACTGATCCAAAATGATAATTATAGCCCCTTTTAGCTACGAAAAGTATTTCATAGCTAAAAACATTCAGCTATGAAAACATATTCGTAGTCAAAACAAGCCAAATATTTTAAATTGAAATTTTGGAATCTGTATTTTAGAAAATATGGTTGTTTTTAACTAAAATTATAGAATCCGTGTCTTTTAGCTACGAAAATCATTTTGTAAGTAAAAAAAGAAAAACAAGATACATGAAAACATTTAGATATGAATATATTTTTGTAGCCAAATGTTTTTAACTAAAATTATAAATATGTTTCTTTTAGTTATGAAAATCACTTCGTAGCTAAAGGCTTTTTGCTATGAAAATATATTTTCAATCAAATGCATTTGGCTGCGAATATATTTTCATAGACAAATGCTTTTAACTGAAATTATACGGTCTGTCTTTTAACTACGAAAATCATTTCGTAGCAAAAACATTTGGCTATGAAAATATACTCGTAGCCAATTATAGAATATGGGTCTTTTAGCTATGAAAATAATTTTGTAGCTAAAATCATTTGGCTAAGGAAATATGTTCATATCCAAAAGAAAAAGAACAAGCCAAATTTTTTAACTGAAATTATAGAATTTGTCTTTTAGCTACGAAAATCATTTCATAGCTAAAATCATTTTGCTACAAAATTATATTAGTAGAAAAACAACAAAAATAAAAGGTAATAAAAAATTGTGCAATAGCTCTTTAATACAAGCAGCTACGATTTTGAAAAAATGTAGCCAAAAGGGTGACTTTTAGCTACAATTTTGGAAACACGTAGACAAAAGGGTTACTTTTAGCTATAATTTTCAAATCGTCACCAAAAGAAACATATCCAAAAGGCTACTTTGTTATAATGGAAGGTAACCTAACCATTATTTCATTTCGTTGTAAGCTTGTTATGGTTTATCTTTGGCATTAAGCACCAACAATTTGGATTTTTATTTGCTATTTGGTTTATATTTATATTTATTAGATTGATGAATAATGTTATATTTTGCTTTATTTTTTTTTTGTATTTCGTGTTTTGCATTTTTTTCAAATGTTTTTATAGTTAAGACTACAAAGGAAGACATATTTGAAAATAAAGAGGAACTTTGAGGAAGATTGAAGACAAAAATAGCTAAGAAATACAAAAATGGAAAGCTAAAAGTTTAGGCTAAGCCAGTGTCCCATATTGTATCCTAAAATTTTCAAACCCTAAAATCCTTACGGTTTGTGCCATAATTGTTTTATAGACCATAACATCAAAATTTTAAAAGTCAAGAGGTTGTTGTAGGCCCTATTTACACAAATTTCTTCAATTCTCTCGCAAATCCTCTAAACACCTACTTAAAAGGAAATCACAATCTTAAATCATACCCACTATATTTTTGGCATTCTGTATCATTTTCCTTAAGATTTACGTAAATAGGGCCTACAACAACCTCTTGAATTTTAAAATTTTGATGATATGGTCTATAAAACAATTTTTATAGACCATAGCCAATTGTCACTTAAAATAAATGCAATGATAACCGAACCAAACCACTGGGACTGGACATCCAGACAGACAATCGGGAAATTAATAATCCGGAACAAACTTTCTCTAATACTATAATTGAATTTTTAATATAGGCAGGGTGTAGAGTCCACTAACAAGAATTGGGCTTGGGTCAACTATTTTCAAAATGACTAAAATTAGTCATTTGGGTAGTTGACCCTTACCACTTATGAACCCTTTAACATTTTTATGTTTAGTCAATATGAGATACTCTAACAATTTATCCACTTCTTCATTCCAAACCCTTCTCATAACTTAGGGCTCTAAGTAAAATTTTTTGGGATTTTTGTTTTCTATCTTTCTTATTGATTGTTTTCATTGTTAAAATATTAAATATAACAATAAATATAAGTACGCAATCACCCAAAAGTAGAAGAGTGAAGATTAGAGCCATTGAAGGTGCATCGAGTAGCTAAGCTCAAGTGTGAGACACATTCTAAAATGATCACTTAATGTTTATACTCGAGGAGCCATATTTTTAGAGAAAGTATATGTATCATTGAACTCAACATTTTAACTCCAATAGGAGTATGGATTGAGTTACTTTAGAGATAATATATTTAATATCAAAAGTGAGGAGATTGATAGAGAACTAAGGGTAGGAGTTATTTTTTCACATTATCAAGAACTCCTATAAAGATCTTATCATTTATATTTTGACCATAATAAGGGTAAATTGAAATTTTATTATGGATAGAAGGAGTGAACTCAATTTTATTCTTGGTGAAAATTTGATAGAGATGTTATTTAATGACTTTAACTTCTAATATGGATATTATACACCTAAATATATAACATCAGAAGAATATACGAGTTCTTTAATGGAATTCCTTGGTAAGCTTAGCAATTATATCCTTTAAGAATTTTGAAGCTTAATTTTGGGAAAATGAGCATTTATGATCTGTGTAAGAGAAAGCACACTCATATCATATCTTTTAACCCTTAGATACTTGTATAAGATTATCTTATATACCATTTCTGAAAGGAGGGAGAGCAATGGTATGGTGACCCTTACTGACATGTTTTATTTATGGTATTTAGTTTAACAGTGACCATGAAATTTAGAATTTTTTTTCTAAGTACGTAGAGGAGATAAGAACTAGGAAGAAGAAATCCCTTTCGTATTGATACTTATTTAAATATTTTAACGAAATCTCTAGGAAATTTTAAAACTCTTCTGGGTTTAACCACAGGTTGTCCCATGGTTTTCACCAACGTAGAGATATTAAGATATAAGATGTTAAATAAGAAGGTTTATAAAGCCTCTATTTTGGTCAAGAGAGAGAAAAAATATAGTTGAGGGGTAGGAGGGTGCAAATTCATATCTAGTAGTGGAGGTAAATCATATAAAGAAGACGACAGAGGAGCATAGAGAGATCCAATCCACATCATATCAACTATTGTGGGAGCAAATTTATAGGACAATTATTGATCTAAGAAAGAAAATCAATGAGATTATAACTCCACGTTGTAGAGGATACAAAAGAAACTGAAAAAGTAGGAATAACAGTTGCAATACATGAAGTAGCAATTATTTGCTTACTTTTAGCATATGGGTTACTCTGAGTAGCCTTCCCAATCTTTAACAATGTTGAAGTAGGATAGTGATCTTGATGATAAGCCTGATATAACTTAAGCTTCTGCTTCTTTCCTTTTATTTTCTCCTATGATACTAAATTTTTACCTGTGTATCATTTATTTTATACACCCTAACTATTTATTTTTTCAATTTTATTTATGTTATTTATTTTTTCACTATTTTATTTTGTTAAAGTTAAGGTTAAGTTCTTTTTTACATTTTATTATTGTTTTTTAGTTAGATTTATTCTAAAGGTATAAATAAATTCTAAATAATAATCATAAATACCTTAAACAATGAAAGACTAACAAAGACTAGAGAAGTTTATACATTTTTATTTATTATCCTTAATGTTTATTTTCATTTTTATATTCTGTATATTGATAGGTCCTATTTGTTTTGCTTATTAATTTTATTGTAATTAGCTTCAAATAGAATAGTTCTAAAAAATTTAGTTAATGAAAGAAGATTAATTAGGATAATAAAAATTTTGGTTATTTTGTGATTTGATTAGTCTATGGTGATAGTTGCGAGCATTGATAAATAATTTAGTTCTTTTTTTAATAATCATGACAACAAATACTTAATTTGTGTTATAATATTTTTATATAATTTAGGCACAATATTGAATTATGAGTGTATTCTTTCAAAATATTTTAGTATCCTCTAAATAAAAACAAAATTATATAGATAATTGAGCATGGATAAATGAGAATAAACAAATTCATGTTGACTTTAACCTAAGTGAAAATGTTGACGTTAAAGGTAGTTGTCATTTGAAAAAGTAACCTCACCACGTAGTGAGAGCATTTATAAAACGATATTTATTTTCATGTCAAAAGTTTAGGTGACTTTTCATACAAGTTTTAAAAAGATATTTCTTTAACTCAAAAAATCTAGTGTCTATTTCATATCAATTTGAGTTATTAAAATGTTCAATCGAGCAAACATCATATTCGTTTATTTCTTTTTTGCATTAGATTGAGTTTTATATATTAAGTTGACCTTTGAAAGATTATTGGATTAAATTTGATTGATTTATGACTTAACACAACTATCTAAATGCCTAACTGATTGATGAAAAATGCAATTGAATAAATGTTAGATATTTTATATTATTTTTATAATTCTTGAATACTTTCCTAAAATTACAACATGTTTAAGTTAAGAGTGATGGAATTGATTTGCTTAAGAATAAGAAAAAGCTTAAGTGTGGGGATATTTGATGTGCATGAAGTATGCATATATTTTCTTACATAATTTACTTGATTTTTAGTGTTAAATTACCTTTATTTACTTAGTTTTCAATTGTAGTATCCTGTTTTCCCATACTAAGGGTTAGAACCCTATATAACTGTACATGAGACCCATTATTGAGAAATTATAAGGTGCATTGCATACTCATGCATATCAGTAGCATACACACACGTGCGAATTGATTTTTATACATATTGCAATGATTATTTATGAACTCATTTGACATATTCCGAAGTAAAATGATTTTAGGGTGATTATGATGTGAATAGTGAATTTTATGTCTTGAAAATTGATTTGTTGAGTATAATTATTAATTTAGAATTTTTGGTGAAAATTTGAGAAATTTATGATATTTATGAATATTTATGGACTAGGAAAAATGCCAAGTGTCAAGACAATCGATAAATGGTAGTAGAATTAAGTGTCAAATGGCATTAGAAATTATTGATAAGTGACATTAGGATTTATTAACAAATATCATAGAAAATTGGGAGATAATTTGATTGAAAATTGGAGACAAATGTACTAGTTATTAAAGAGGACCCATTGGAAACCACAAGAGGAGGACACGTGGTAAGTGACAAGTGTCATGCCACTTGCCACACACCTCACTCTCGTTACTTTCAATTGCAAGACCATTGTTCATTTGTTCTTCACTTTTGGGTAAATGCTCTCTGTTCATTTGTTCTAGGGATGGCAAAAGTTGCCTGGCCTAACCCGCTTTTGGATCAGGTTTGACCGGGTTACGGGCAGGCCACGACTCGGCCACCCGCCCATTTTTTCCAAAACGACGCCATTTTGGAAGTTTTTAGCTTAAAAACAAATGGAGGGCCAGGTTCGTGGCCCATCGGGCCATAGTTCGGGCCACGGGCCGCCATGACCCGGCCCATTAACATTCCTAATTTGTTCTTCATCTTCTTCATTTCTTCTTCTCCATTTACAACACCTTCAACTCTCACCATCATGAACTTTGCTCTCATCCTTCACTTGTTACTTACTTTTTCGTTATCTTCTCCATCTTGTTACTAAAAGAAACCAAACCTACTCCACCGTCCATGATGATGATCATGTAGCTTAAGGAGTCAAGGTTTGTTGGAGATTTTGAAGAAACTTTGAGTGAATCAAGTAAGCAACATATTATTCTTCATGGCTTGCTTGATAGAAATGCTTTTTATGATAGTTTAAGAGGAGAAATGACATTGAAAATGATGTTGAAAATATATGTAACATGGATAGAGAATGGAAATCTTGATGGGTTGTTTAAATATAAACATATGTGATAATAGTTTGAGATTAAATGATAATGAAAATGAAGTTGATTTTATACTACATCGTGGATGAATAAATGGACATATTCATGTCATATTTTTGTGTTCATGATGAGTAATAGATTATGGAATGTTATAGTGTTGGATTGATAGTAAAAATGGTGGTTGAAGAGTGATGATTGTTGATGAAGACATGAATAATTATTTATGTTTTGCATTCATATAATGATAAATAATGGATTATGTATTTGTTTTATGGATGATTAATAATGAAATTGGTGTTAGAATGAGAATTGATAATTAATGAATAAAGAGATGTGTTTATAGCTTAAATTTGTGTATAAGATGAGTGCAAAAATGTAAATGAAGGAATGATATAAATATGTGCTGTTTTGAGTATATGAGCAATGTGAGTTATAAGTTGTCATGTGAGAAAATAGATTGAGCTTTGAAGTGAAAGGAAAGGCAAGTGTAGTGTCTTAAAAAGAGAAGAAATAAGAAGTTATTTTAGAGATAAAGTGAAGTTGATAATGGAATTGAATGTGAGCTAAAACATTGATGAATGTATGGATACTTAGATGTCCTGTTTTTGTATATAACATGAACAATGATTTATGATGTGTTTCAAAAATGTTTTAAGTTGGAAATAAGGTCAGAATGAAAGGGAAATAAAGTAGAAATGATTAATTGAGCATAAGATGGTTTGTTTGTAACATATGAGAGATAAAAATCTGGAAAACATGGAGGAAGATCTAGGAATTTTCGGATTTGCATAACCCACAATCGTAGGAATGCATCCACGATCATGGGAATGCAAGAGAATGGCTGGAACGTTCTAGTGCTAAACCCACGATCGTGGGAAGTCATCCATGATCGTGGGAATGGCTAAAAATGTGAATTTTGCTTCTTTAATTGAGGTTTGAGACAACAAATGATAAGGTACTTTCTTATGATGCATTTAAGCTTGAATAAGGATTGAAATGAACCTAGTATGATGATGGATTAATTGATTAAATGTGTGATATACTTAGGGTGATAATCAAGGTTCTAACTTAAGCATGGATGATTGATATCCATGAGACAAATTCTGGAAATTTAAAGATGTTATAAGAATGAACCTATGAATGCTAATGTGATTCAAAGAAGATGAGTAATGTGTATTAAGTAAGAATGAATGAGAACTTGAATATTATGTGATCATATGATACTAGAAAAGAAATGATGAATGATTGAATTATGATATTAGTATAACCAAGTTTTTTAAGCTATGAACCTAAGTGCAAGCTTGATATACACAAATGATGTTGTTTAAATGATCAAGAGAGTGATTAAGGAAACATACCCAGAATAGTCAAATTGAGCATATATTATACATTACACATATATATATGTATATGAATGAATGCAGATGAGGTTGTGCAATTTAGTAATGTGTACAATGTGTGTATTGCTTGAACTTAGATACACAAGATTGAACTTCACCGTCCAGATGTTTATGAATCATAGAAGCAAATGCTAATCTGGAGCGTACTGTCAGTCGACCTAGATGGTCCCATATTGATTGATTATTTCTGTTTAAATTTCTGTATTGAACTTATTATGATGTGATTGAAATAATTCCAGACATTAATAGTCCGAGGAGTTTGATAAATGTGAATGTATTGGAAGTGCTTCATTGAATGTGAATGAGAAAGAAATAAGTGTTCTTAATGTTTCGTTGAATGCCCGATATAGATCTGATGAAAATGCGAAAAAGTAAATGTGTACTGAATAAATGTGATTGACGGCATATATGTGAATTCATGCATTTCATCACATGATATACATGAT
The DNA here is from genome assembly GCA_027563885.1 of Erythroxylum longipes. NCBI lineage: Eukaryota > Viridiplantae > Streptophyta > Magnoliopsida > Malpighiales > Erythroxylaceae > Erythroxylum > Erythroxylum longipes. The sequence continues at coordinate 24,910,020 of JAOQMS010000178.1, read as the reverse complement.
CAGATAAAGGTAGTTGTGACCAGAGTAGCCACCGAAAAAGATCTTAAAACTTAGAATGTGATTAAGAGCCAAAGGCTCACTATGTATAATGAGCCCAGTATCCCTAACGGATATGGGATAGCTATCAATAAGTCCAGTATCCACAATGGATACGGGATAGTTAAAAGGCACTCGGTCACAATAAAGTAACAATTAAACATGTATTGTATATATATATATATATATATATATATGCGTATACATTTGATGTGTATGTTTTAAATGATTGAAATGAATTGTTTAAATTATCTTGAATAAGAGATGTGAAATAAGTGTGCAAAATGATATTTGATGATACATGATGAATTGGTGAAATGATGTGCCATATGTGCTAAGACTTATTTGCCAATTGAATGTGAATTATGAAATATTTTATGTTTGGTACGAGTGAGCCATCGATGATGGTTAGCTTACTGAGTTCGCAAAACTCAGCAAAATTGCAACGTTGTCTTTCATATTCAGAGGAGATATCCAGTTAAACAAATTGGAGTATAGCCACCGAATTCAGACATGAGCTAAGGGTCGAGATTAGTTTGCACCTGCACATTTCTTCAGTCATTTTATATTAAGATCTGTGTTCCGCAACTGTTGTTTATTGTATTTGTGAATTGTAAGTGTAATGACATTAACGACTGAGTATATTTATAAATGTAACGAGCCAAATCGAGCTTTAATTGTAATAAAAATGTGTTGTTGCTTGAATTCAGATCAAATGTGAATATGTAATGACTTTTCTAATTGGAAAAATGTTTGTAAATGAGATGGATCAATGAGTGTAATAAAAATTATGATTGGTGTTGTTTTTGAATAAAATGGGCCGAGAATGATTATTGTTTTTTTGAAATGTGTATGATGTGAAAAAAATTGTAATGAGTTTGATTAACTGTTTTAGCGTGTCACTCTCTTAGAGTTTGTTCTCGAATACCATCGGTACGTTCAAAGATATGCCTTTTATATAGATATATATATATATATACATTTGTTATGTATGTTTTAAATGATTGAAATGAATTGTTTGAATTGAATTGTCTTGAATGAGAGATGTGAAATGAGTGCGCAAAATGATATTTGATGATACATGATGAATTGGTGAAATGATGTGCCATATGTACTAAGACTTATTTGCAAATTGAATGTGAATTGTGAACTATTCTATGTTTGGTACGAGTGAGCCATCGATGATGGTTAGCTCAATGAGTTTGCAAAACTCACCAAAATTTCAACATTGTCTTTCATATTCAGAGGAGATATCCAGTTAAACAAATTGGAGTATAGCCACCTAATTCAAACATGAGCTAAAGGTCGGGATCAGTTTACATCTACACATTTCTTCGGTCTTTTATATTAAGATCTGTATTCCGCAACTGTTGTTTATTGTATTTGTGAATTGTAAGTGTAATGACATTTATGAATGAATATATTTATAAATATAACAATCCAAATCGAGCTTTAGTTGCAATAAAAATGTGTTGTTGCTTGAATTCAGATCAAATGTGAATAAGTAATGACTTTTCTAATTGGAAAAATGTTTGTAAATGAGATGGATCAATGAGTGTAATAAAAATTGTGATTGGTGTTGTTTTTGAATAAAATGGGCCGAAAATGATTATTGTTTTTTTGAAATGCATATGATGTGAAAAAAAATTGTAATGAGTTTGATTGACTGTTGTAGAGTGCCACTCTCTTAGAGTTTGTTCTCGAATACCGTCGGTACGTTCAAAGATATGCCTTATGAGAGTGGGGTGCTACATTAATTCGATGAAAAATATGAAGAAATTAACAAATCTTAGAGGAATATGATTTGGCCCATTCCCATGTATAGCCAATGCTTTAAAAGAATCAAGTGCAATAAGTAACATAACCTGAGCCAACCATATAAAAGACCATGTGCAAATCAGAGAGGAAGTAGTGAGATTTAGGCTATGTTTGGTTAGGAGTTTATTAATAGAATGGAATGGAATGGAATATTTGTAACATCCCACTGCCATAGAGTATATACCTGAACATCCAAAGGACATTCAAGATCATATCCTATGACAATGGCATATTAGAGCAATCACTTTCACTTATTATGGCATCTTATAGAAAATAAGTAATCAAAAGATCAACTTTTCCCATTAATTTCATAAACATAACATTCACTATATCATTACACTTCATTAAATAAAATTTACATTATCACAAGCATCTGAGAGTTTACTACTCTTTTTACAAAAAGTTCTACATTAAATGAGAAACTACATAAACACAATCTACTACTCCTCAGATGTCAGTTGATCATACCTTTGAGCCATTTCTTAATTCCAAAATTTGACCGAACTAGGCTTCTACTAGTTTGCCTTAAGAGCTAGGTCTTCTTCGTACCTGAAAATCAACATTGCAATTTTGATGAATTTGCAAACTCAATGAGTGAACCAACATCGTTGTGCTCACAAATATCAGAACACAAAGATCTCAAATACAAACCAAATTCATAGTATACCTCATCTCAGCAATACAACATGAATTCCTAACATTACATATAATCTTTTTCATAATGTTCAATCATCTTTCTCAGTCAATCATATTATCAAATGTACACAAACATTACATATCAACATAGTTCAATAATCGTTCACAATCATTCATATAGTACTCCACTTTTATTTTTATTTTGTTGTGACTGAGTACCTATTTACTATCCCATATCCTTTGTGGATACCAGGCTCATTTCACATTCTATCCCATACCCTTGTGGAGACCAGGCTCATTTCACAATAATTCAATAATTATTCATAATCATTCATGTAGTACATTTGAAAATATAATTGTAAATGCATATACACATGTGACTCCACTTTCATTTTCATTTTTTTGTGACCAAGCGCCTATTTACTATCTCGTATCTCTTGTAGATACTGGGCTCATTTCACATTCTGTCCCGTACCCATTGTGGATACCGGGCTCATTAATCACTAAGCCTGTAGCTCTTTATGCCATTTATGAGCTTTAAGCTCTTTTTAGACTGGCCACTCTAGTTACAACTCCTTTATCTGATCATGCATAACAATGTAATGAAATGCATCATTTCATAAATAAGCTTTATTCACTTTCATTTATTGTGTACAATCATTTTCACATGTTCATCAGATCTAAGTTTGACATTAAAATTTTCGTTGAGTATACACTTTCCATATTCACAATCAATCAGAATACACTCATAATACAATCCTAAATATTAAACTCCTCGGACCAATCAATGTCCGGAATTATCACAATCGGAGCATTAACAGTTTAATAATTGAAATTGAAATAGAAACAAATCAAACGTAGTGAGAAAACATCTAGTTAACTCACAGTATGCTCCAGATTAGCTATTGCCTAGATGACCTGACAATGTCTGGATGCTCGAGTTCGACTTATGCATCTAAAATCATGCAATACACACATAATTCACATTGCTAAGGTGATCAATCAAATACATATTCAATCATGCACATATATACATATGTCATGTTCAATGCAAGCTCAATTGACTTTTCTCGGTATGTATCCTTATTCACATTTCTTAACCAATCATACATCATAACTTGGATATAATAACCAATCATACATCATAACTTGGATATAACCTATTTGTAATTAGGTTTATATCTTCAAGTAAGCTTGATTATTCTAAATCCGTTAACCATTCATTCGTTAACCCTTTTTCTAGCATCATAAGTATTCACATAATTCTCGATTCTCAATCATTCATTCCTAATGCATTATTCATATCATTTGGATCACATTTATATTCATAAGAACATCTTCATTCCTTTAACACTCCTATATTCCAAGCTTAGATACATTATTATCAAACAATCTTTTCTTCAAGTTATAACATCATTTAACAACTTCAACTTATCAAACATTTAACCAACTTATTCAACATCAAATTACATTCATTTTAAGCCTCAATCAAGTCTATAGGTACCATATAAAGTACCTTATCCTTAATTGGTTCAAAAATTACACAAAACTAAAATTATCACTTCAGATCCTTGCCCACGATCATGGTGGACCTTCCCACGATCGTGACATAAGCTAGTACAACTGGCCACAGTCATGGGATGAGTGTCACGATCATACACTATCGTTTCTTCTCCAATTCTCTACGAATTTCACCTACTTAGAAACATCACTAACACTTCAAATTTTCCAGAATTCATATTCATTTATGCAACCTCATTTCATGCTAATCTAACTACCATATTAGTTACATAAGTCTCACAAAACTCTATTCAATTGATTCATTATCATTCACTTAATCCCATCATACATGTAATCCCAAATTTTTCCAAATTCAAGAACACTTCTATAGCAACTATCTTTAGCATAAATTCACCTTATTTATACTTCAAATTACAGTCCAATTTATCCATATAATAACCTATAATCCACGGTTATCATACACCAAGAACAAAGCAGAAAACATCCAAGTTCATCCAACATATTCCAACACACTTCATCATCAACATCATATAAATTTTATTCCAATTCAATCATCATTCTCATTATGTTAAATATGCCATAAATATTAGATTTCTACTTACTTATTAAGCTTCCAATTTCAGCTCAAAACATCAAGGTAACCTATCCCTCCAGGTAAGCAAGATCAACACAATTCCAAGGTGAAAATGAGCTTGTTTTCAGCAACAAGATGAAGGTAATATTAAGCTGGTTCTTTGGATATTTTATGAAGGATTAAAGTGTGGATTTAATGTAGTAATTTTAGTTAGGGTTAAACCAAAATTCAGAGAGAAGATAGAAGCAATTTCAGTGGAGGAACAACAATGAAGACAGCAGAAACTTTGCTGCAGAAACTTGCTTCATAAGGTGCTAGGTGTCTTCATACAACCTAAACAAGTGTCATTTGGCATGTAAGCCATCTATCTCTTCCAATAGCTGCCATTTATCACCTAGTTTCCAATCCACTTGTCACTCTATAATTGATCCATTTGTCAATTAATTACTAGTCCATTTGTCACTCATTTACTTATGCCAAATGTCACTCAATTGATATACTTAGTCATCCTAATTTTTAATGTATCAATTTGTTTTATTACTTGGAATTTTTCCTAGTCCAAATTTATCTATTAATTCATCAATCTCCCAATTAATAACAATACATTCCAAATTACTAATTGTAATCCAAGCAAACCAAAATTCAAGACATAACAAGTCACAATTCACATCACATTCATTTAACATCTTTCATACCCTGAAATATGTCAATTGAGTGCATATACTATTTTTTCCATTGTGTACCAAATTCATAATTCATTTGTGTATGCTAATGATATGCACGTGAATGAAATGCTCTCAATGCTATTACTCATATACAATGGTCTAGGCTTCTAACCCTATGTATGTTCCAGAAACTGGATATTACAATATTATTGTAATGGAATGGGATGGGATGGAAGAGGAGGATTTCATATTACATCCCATTCTATCATAAACAGTAAAAATGAAAAACCTTCGATTTGGGGGGTTTAGGATGGAATGTAAAATGATAAACAACTTTACATTATATTACATTATAAACCTTTCATCTAAACAACATTCACTATATTATATTATGAACTCTTCTATCCCTCCCAAATAACAATTTTCTAATATTACATCCATTTACATTTCATTCCATTATAAACCATTCCATTAAAAACTTTACGTCTAACCAAACATAACCTTATGGTTAAGAGACATGACTGTGTCAAAGGCTATGTATTTATCTTTAAGAAAATAGTGAGATTTACAACTTAAAGGAAGATACATGTCAAAGGTTGTATCTATCAACTAGAGGACACAATGAGCCCATAGTTTGGAGAGACTTAGAATATAAAGGAATATCACTTTCATATGCTAATCAGTTATTGCTTGAAGAATTGGGGATAAGGTCTTGGAGAAACTTCAAAAACAAAGGATTTTTTTAGGTTTTATCTATCACCTCGAGGATGTAGTCAGGCTTACAGTATGGAAATATTAAATCTTCATATTTACGCCACCCTTCTTCAGGTATGAACATGTAGCTTATGGTTGAATGGTTAAAAAAAGTATCCAACATAAAGGAATTGTCTGAAATTTATTTTACCCTAATGTTTACACCAATCGACAAATTTAATCCTAAGGTTTTAGAGTATACGAATAAAACCCTAACATTTAGAAAACGTTTAAATATAACCCCAAAATAATGGAAAATTTGATAGCTATATAATGTCGTCAATTTTTTGTCAGGTCAGCGATGACCTAGTAGTTTTTAATATTAGTTTATTGCTTCTAAAGGCCCCACCCTACCACGTTAGAGCTGACGTGACAATGTGGGGCCCATTTTTAAATTTTATTAATTTTTACCTATCCACTATCCACTATCCCCTCTCAGACCTTTTAAATCAATATCATGTACCATTGTGTTTTCAATCCCTCAAAAAAATCAACTTTGATGCTTTAGGTATTCATATTAAGCATTTCTTTCATCTTTGTTGATATATGATGCAATCCTCTTCACTTTTCCTTCCAAAAAGCTTAGTTTTTCATGAGCTTACTTAGATATCTAACACCAACCTTATTCCCAACTCCTTCAATCAGGCCATTTTCTTTTGAGTTCTCTAAAATCTTAGATGTATTAGATTCCTCATTACATTCACATAAGCAATCAAATTCTAAACTGGACCTAAATTTCTCTCCTATAACTTATCAAGATTTAAACCAGTAGCCATATTGTTGCAAGTCGTGTTCAAAACCTTAATCTGACTCTTTTCGCTCTATTTACAATTCCTAACAATCTTAGCCCCAATCCTCTTCCCTCAATTAGATACTAACCAATTATCACTCTCACCTCCAAAATCCCTAGAATCCTTAAGAATGTTAATAAACTTTGGAAGCTCGAGCTCTAACCTCTAGGCACCGTCGAAGCTGACTGCCACATTTTCCTAGTGCTACCATCGGTCATAGCAGTCATATCGTCAACACACAACACTAAGCGAACCATAGATCTATGCACTTGAGCAATGGAGCCAGTTTTCTCCTCGCTGAAAAGCAATATTTTAAGAGTGGCAAAGTTGGGGTTAGGGGATACGATTTTGGTTGGCTTTTGGGCTATGGATGTTTTATGTCTGGTCTCAAAACCTGTGAGAAGATGGCACCAACATTATTGGAGGAATAATTTATATGATTAATAAGTTATTAAGTTTTGTTTGAAATGGATATTATAACATAGAAGGAGATGAAGAGATGAAGTTTGAAGATAAAAAATTATGGTTAATTAAATAGTTGTCAGTTTTTCGATTATTTTAGGGTTATATTTAAACCTTTTCCAAATGTTAGGATTTTATTTGTGCACTCTAAATCCTTAGGATTAAATTTATCAATTAGTATAAACATTATGGTCAAAAATGACCCTTCTGTCCTAAAATTTACTGATACATAAAGTGTAAAGGCAATTCATATGATAATGGTGCATGATTTTACCAATTCTTTACAATTCTGCATCTTAGGTCACCAAGGTTCATCTTTTTCTTGTCTCTATGGCTAACTCTTCCTACCCCAATTAGAATTCAGGGTCTTCTTGAACTATTTCATTTCTCTAATAATAGAAACTATAATAATTTTTAACCACTTCTCTAATTGCCACTAATATCTCAAGCCCATCAACAACACAAAGGTAGTTTTGTGTTAAAAGGTGAACACCATATAGATTGTTTTCATCCTCAACTGCTACTCTCGTAGAAATGGAAAAGGAGTTATATGGCCATATATTACTTAAATGAAATAAATTCTACCTCTAACTATTCTAACAATGAAAAAGAAATGCAGTGAATTTTCCATGCTTTTGAATGGATGATAGTGATAAAGGAAGGTTGGTGTGGATTTGGAGAAACCAAAGATATAGTTAGAATAATGGAGATTGCAATGAGTACATTATTATTGATGAAGCTATCGGTTTATTGAGAGAAATGAAAACAAAATTATGAAATGAAATTGCTGAAGTTTGATTAATTGGATTAGGGAAGTCAGAGGAGCAAAACAAGTTAGAAATTTTTTAATTAGATCCAGTTTTTGAGTTTTCAAGTCAAGTTATGGATTTTTAAGTTTATTAATAACATGAACTCCCTCTACTTATTTGGCATTACCACCTTTCTTATAACTACCAACTCAACAAAAATTAATGGAGAAAGATAAGAAAATATTTTATTCTAGAATTGTCATAAAACATAAGAGGATCCCACAAGATTTTAATGCTATAGGAATTTTTGGTGAAATTCATAAAAATATAAGGGAGCTTGACTTTTTTACCCTTAAAATAATTTTATACATTCATTAATTTTTATAGTATATGTTAATTTGTAAATAATAGTTTCTTTCACTATATTGTAATATATATGCATGTTTTTAAATATAATACAATCAAGAATTGATTATATCACTATATATGCATGTTTTTAAATATAATACAATCAATAATTGATTATATTTTTGATACATTTGAATTTACTTTCGCATCTAATATATACGCATGCATATATATACATAATGATCTTTCAAGTATTTAGAATTACTAAATGTATAATTTCAAAATACTTAATTTTTCATATTTTTAAATAATTAAAATTTACTAATAATTAACCATCTTCATACTTGATATTTATGAATGGATTTTGATTTTGTCAATAGAAACTTTACTATTTGATATCTAATGTCAATAAATTTTTAAAATTATTAAAGTACATCAAGAATTAATAATATTTTGATATATGTGAACTACATGTGTAACTTTGATATTATAAATACTTAATGTGTACATATTTCAGCATAATTAAAGTTTACTAATAACTAAATATTTTTAATATTTGTGAATTGATTTTAATTTTATAATTAGGCATTTAATTTCATGGAAACATTGCTTGAATTAATATATACTTTTAATGTATATATATTGTATAACTTAATAAGGAATAACCGAAATCCAAACTGATTCAACAATAATTATAATTTGGTTCCACAAACCTGAAAATAACTAGATAGAAGTTGGACAGTAGTCTTTTCTATATGTTTATAAAAACTTTCATCTCTTCTCTCCTTTTCGATATAAGATTTGATATTCGCCTTCTTTTTAAAAAAGTAGAGTAGTATAGTATGTACCAGCCAGAACTAAAGTTAACGAGCAAAATATAATTTGGTTATGTTTCGGATTCAGTTTAGAGTTAAAAAATTAATTCTTTTTAAGTTTTAAACCAAATTCGAGCTTATGCTTCAAGGCCGAGCCAGACTTGAAACAGCCTATAATTATTAATAAAAATAACGTCTTTTGTTAAGTTTATAAAACGACATTACTTTGTTAAATGAGTGCAAGAGAGGAAGCTAATTCAGACTATTGTCATCCATACTCCTACGGGATGTCATAATGTCTCTTCCCTGAATTCTTGATGTCACCGTTGTTCAAGACTCATTTTGTTACGAGATTTAACACCCACCTCTCTTGTGGGATGTAACAATATTTCTTCTTTAGACTCTTGATGTTAGGAGACCCCACTTGCTATCAACCCTATCACCAACATCACTCTCTGTCCTCATCATCCTAATCTAATATTGTACTAGTTGAGATTTGTTTTGGTACCATTTCGAATAATCGATGTATGTACTATCCCAACAACAATTTCTATTCAAGTTTGGGAGAATTACCAGCCCAAAGCCAGTTAGTTAGAAATTGATTAGTAGTATTTTTCATTGATTATAAAGAATTTCACCCTTTATTTCTTTTATAATATAAGTTTTACACCCACTTCTCATATAAAATATCACATAATGTGCACATATCTTAAATAATTAAGATACACTAAATTAATCGCCTTATATATTTGCAAATTGATTTTAATTTTATAAATAAAATTTTATTATTTATACTGAATATACATAAATTTTAAAATAACTAATGTATATTAAGAATTGAGATTATTGTTATATATGTTAACTATATGTATAATTTTAATATTTTAAATATTTAATATGCAGATACTTCAAAATAACTGAAGTTTATGATAATTAACTATCTTTATTTTTAAAATTAATTTTAATTTTATAATTCGACATTTATTAGGTTAAAAATTAATATTAATAAATTAATGTGTATTTCTAAAATTACAATTACTTTCATCGAAATCTGTCACATTTATATAATCCTTTGATTAATATCCAAAGCCTGTCAAGTGTTAGTATTAAAACTTACAGTAAGAAGAGCATCTGAACATTGGGACATTACTGCCATAAATGCAGATACTGTGCCTTAGTGTCAATCATCATGCATTTACCATGAAAGTTCCTTGACTTGAAAGCTCATAAAGAAAAAAGCTAATGCAATAAGAATTCTCTTATACCTTTTTGACAAAAACCTAATGCACGAACAGAAATGTCTAAATTAAAGGAAAAAGTGAATAGTACATCTAGAAACCTAAAAGAGACATCTATGTTTGTGGAATACAAGCAAAGAAATCTAGCTAGTGGATTCCAACGCGTTATAATTGTGTGGATTGGACCCCTCCTCATGCTGAAACCTCAGAAAGATAAACAGATGACAGAGTCGGAGCCAACCCATGCCCGAAAACTCACCATTGATCATCGTTAACGATCAGCCATTAATGTTGCTGGACCATAGCTTATCTGCTGTGCCAATTATGTCACGTATCTCCCTGTTCCCCAATTTTTCTCTTCACCAGTGGGATGCATCTTGTTCCCGTGTGCTCATGGCTACCTACTGAGTTCCTGTTCAAAGTAAACTACTTAACTATCAACATCATTTGATTGTAATCTTTTGCTTTTTAGGCGACTGGCCAGTGAAGTTTTAGCACATAATAAAACGGATATGCATGCTTGCGGTTGATTTTGCTTTGGATGACAAGAACGTTTTAACCCTTTTGAAGTCGACATTTGTCTTCCATATAGCCCTAGCATCATTTTAACCTGTACCATCCATTTTTCTACGTCCGTGGTTCTTTGCTTATGTACTTTTTTATTTTTTAATTTCCTCAACTTGTTCTTTCGAGCTTCCGGTAGTTTATGCCCTATAATCAATCAATTTTGTTGTAACTTAGTGACAACATAATTTTAAAACATTTTTTATTTTGTATATGCTTAAATGTATATAATAAAGTCTACAAGATAATTATTCATTGCAAATAAAATTATAATAATATTAAAATTATGAAATTCATATTACATTTACGTACTATTCTTAAATGTTCGTAATCATTGTTCTATTAAGACTGAACATTAATAAAATGTTAAAATACTAGCACAAGTTTTGTTTTTTCTTATGAAAGAAATGAGCAATCTCATAGACTAAAGTATGTAGATATTTAAACAAATATGTGAGTGCTTGTTAGAGAACAAGTTCACTGGACAAACCCGATATAAGAAATCTATTTGGAACATTACTTACATGTCTATAGAATCCTCATTGTGATGAGTGTATAAGTGATTTTTTGATTTGAGGTCTCCAAAGTTATCTTATATAGGGATTGTTATGTTTTGATACTACTTATAACGTACTTAATTATGAATCATTCAATCAGTAGTCATTGGATGTAGCATGAATGTTATGGAGGTCGTTGTATAATCAAGATAGGATTTATCACCCTAAAGTAATTAGAGAGAATATTTTGTTGTTCTCAATTAGTATTGATTCAGGAAATCCTTGAACAAAATAGAATGACATTTTGTAAATAATTTACAAATGTTATAAATTAAATCGATAGTTAATAGCAGAAAACTAACATGATTGGATTAAAAAAGAATAAACATTAATTACATACTCTATATTTAATCAAAACATTGAATGATAAAAAGAATGAATTATACCAAAAAAATCATGTATGGAAAGATTAGTTAAAACTATTTTGACATTCCTAAATATTTAAGTGGTCATTATGCATTTTTAGACATCAATCTTGATATATGATTATAAATTGGAGAATTAAAGATAAATTAAAAGGAGATTTAAGTTATCTAATTCTAATTATGAATTATAATTATAATTTATAATCATTGTCAACATATTTGGAAACCTAATGATTCTCATATAAAGAATGGGTTGAAGAAAGTAAAGATATTTTACTCAAGTTGGAGTTTATTGTAAAGTTTGAAAAAATTATGATTAAATATTAGATATTTAATAAATAAGAATTAATATGAGATATTAGATCTTATTTGGGTATAATTGGTATTCAATTAGAATTATTTCTTATTCTAATTAAAGTTTAATTGATATTAGAATTTAATTTCAATTAAATTACTAAAATGTCTAAAGTTTGTTATAAATAGGCTTAAGGTTTAATAAAGCTAGCACTTCTTGCTTAACCCATACTATAAAAGTTACAGAGTTCTCTCAATATATTCTGTAGATATCATTAGAGGTCGTACATTTGTGTGGGGTTAAGACGAATCAATTTCAGAAACGATTCGAGAGATACAATACGAACATGATCAAGCTTTAGAATAAGATACGTATTTAGATTTAATTTTTATTATGATTTATGTCTTAATCATTTTATAGAATTAAATTGTTCTTGATTTTCGGGAAATTAATTTGCTAACAAGTTTTGTAATTATTCTGGTGAGGTCAGGATTTAATCCTGTCCTGGTTTTCCAGTAGTGGAAACAAAGCCAAATCTTATTTTTATAATTTTTCTGAATTAAAGTCTCGATTGAATTAAAGTCTTGATTGTTCTAAACAGTAAAATCCTGCAAGAATACCTGGTTTATACATGTATATGAGTTTTGGAAAATTATTTTTTGTGTGCTTGTACATTTTTCCTTTTAAAAATTGATTTGCATATGGTTTTATTCTGCTGCCTGTCTTTGTGTTTGATTGTAGCAAAAATTAAAATCACCAACGATTTGAACCGCTGCTGGTTTGGTGGTCGACTGGAAGCAATTTTTAATGCACGTGTGTTTGATTGTAGCAAAAATTAAAGTTTTTAATGCCCTTCTAAAAATTTTTAAGCAATTTTCAAAGTCACCCGTAAAGGGAAGCAAAGCGACGGCGACTCTCAACGCTAATAATACTCTCTCTATCCACTTTTGATTCGTATAATCACCACAAAAACCGCTAGCACGCTTTATTATGGCATCTGCTCTGACCAGCCATGGCTAATGGATTCCACTATTCATGACAAGTTTAATTTCTCTTGATTATAAATCCACAATTACTAAGGAATCAGTTAAGGGCTAATTCAGATTTGTACATCTTAAACGGCGACTGGAAGGGCATGATGATGGTGGTATGACGCTTGGACGCACGAAATAGGTGGCGACGCAAACGAGCGAAACCCTAGCGTCTGTGGAAAAACAGTGGGTGCATATGAGACATGCTCCACCGTTTTTATGATGCCTAGTTTGGTTATTGTCTCTAATATGCAGAGACGGAATGAGACAAAAATTTGGAGACAGAACAGAAGAAAAATTAGAGACAGTGAAGTGTTTAGTTGTGATAGACAAAACATATAAAACTGTCTCCATCTTGAGGACAGAAATGTGTTTGGTTGCAATGGACAGAACATAAAAACAGTGTCAATGACGAAAATACCCTTGCAATATAATATGATTGGAAATATGTAATTCATTGATTATTTTATAATTGTATCAATATTTATTTTAAGTGTATTTGTAATATTTTAATTACGATGAAATAATTACAATATAATTAATTAAATTATTATTAATTGTAATTTTAATTAAAGTTTAACTGAAATTATAATTTAATTTCAATTAACTTAGTGAAATGTCCAAAACTTATTATAAATAGACTTAAGTTTTAATGGAGTTAGCATTTCTTGTTCAACCCTGTAGGAGTTACAGAATTCTTCCAACTTATTTTGTGGATATCGTTAGAAGTCAGACATTTGTGCGGCTACAGTAATTGAGACAGATCAATTTCAAAAATGATTCAAGAGATACAACAAGAACATGATCAACTTTAGAATAAGGTATGAATTTAAATTTACTCTTTATTATTATTTATGTTTTAATCATTTTACAAAATTAAATTGATCTTAGTTTTCAAGAAACTAATTTACAAAAAAAATTTGTAATTATTCCGTTGCAGTCGGAATTTGATCTTGTCCCAGTTTCCTAACTTCATCCTCAACGTGTTCTTTGGTACTCGAGCTTCAATAGCATCATATAGTTATACTAAAAAGGCACCTTTTCTAACTAGATATTTTCTAACAATTATTCATGAATGAATTAATATCTCTAGTTACTAGTTGAGGAATTGATTGACCATGTTTTTAATCATATATAATTTGTTTCTTTCAAATATATGAAATCATACATATAGAGCCAAAGGGAGATATACACTCTTAGAGAACATGATGATCAATAATCACCCCATGGCTAATGACACATTACTAGTAAGAACAATTTTTAATTTATTCCATCAATCGAGTAAGAGTACAAAAAGAAAGACTTTCCAATTGGTCCAAATTTTGTGGTTTTCAATCATAGTCTTCTTAATGAAATACATTAGAAGGTTTAGAAAGTATTATTTTTAAACTTCTTTTCGGTTAGAGTTAGTACCTAGGAGGGTGCAATGATAGTCGATGTCCCTTTGAAAGAAGCTTGTGTTTCACACCTTAATATAAAGAGAGAAATAGAGACAGGGTTCCAACTTCAGCAGAAGTGGAAAGGGACAGGAGTGAAGTTGAAGAGAATTGGTAGAACTTTTGATTGAGGAGACACAATTTTGGGGGTTCAAAATAAAAGGACACAAATACATGTTATTAATTAGCAATAAGATCAGTAAGTTTGGATTAATGTGGAATGCACATATATACTCCCTCACACGCATATGTACGCTGTGACTTGCTAGGGTTACAATTTTATAGTTTTGGTGACTATTGATATTGTTATTAGGGTTAGCCACAGTCTTTTATAGTAGCACTTAAGCTGGAATTAATCACAAGTAATTCATATTCAAATTCCTGATATATACATACATACTGCAAGTTTATTTCTTTTGACCAAGTGCCATCAACAATAAATTGGAATTCTTCTTAACATAAATTCCAAGGTGTAAGATGTGGTTCAAAAGGATTGAGAAAAGGGAGAAAGGGAGGTGGAGTTTGGAGGAGGGTCGATGTCGAAAGGAGTTTAAGATCCTGCTAGGACCCCCCAAGGATCTCCTTTTGCTAGTTACGCTAACGCTCTGGCTATCTGTCTCCACATTTTATATTGCCTCTCTTATATTTTGACATCTATTAAATTTTCCTTCCTCAGTAATTATTATTACTTTTTATTTGGGGTGCAATTCCTCCGTAATATTTTAGCATGCCCAGTGAGGAAGCTTGACGTTTAGCCCTCACCGCCCCAGCTTTGACAGAGTTGGTGGTGGGGGACCACCGACTGGAGGGGCCCGATGATTTCAACTTCAATGATTCGGTCCGCCGCATGATTGGTGGCCCAGGCCGACCACCACCGTCCTACGTGTACTACTATCAGCGTCCACATCCATCTCTAGCCATTCACCAAGCACCCAGCTTCATGAGCTCCTTTATATCTTCATATTTCCACTATTGTCCTCCCTCCTTCTTACTTGTAATGTGAATCAAAACGTAGCATTCATTGTTGCCAAAACAGAAGTCAGAACTTTTTCAAAGGAAGCGTTGAATCTGTCAAAACCTGCACGCTAAAAATATCTTCTGGGGTTGGTGCGGAAGAGTACAAGGATTAGATCAGGTGAATATGTTTTGTAATTCCTTTCAAATGCATTTTGCAATTCTGAATTTTGATTAGAAATTGTTTGCTTACTTCATCCTTTTCTTTATTTAGTTTTCACTTACCAAGATTCAATTCTGAATTTTGATTAGAAATTGTTTGCTTACTTCATCCTTTTCTTTGTTTAGTTTTCACTTACCAAGATCCTTACTCTCTATTCTTATACGTATATAACTAAAAACTAACTACATTTTGCGAAAGATAACAGGCAAGAGCACTCCATAACATATAAAAGAAGAAATTAATTGAAGGACCAAATAGTTCCCAGCCAAATTTGGCATTAACAGACTCGCACACCATAGCTTGATTCCAATATCTGGTATAATTTTTATGCAAAGTCGATAAAGCTTTCTTAATTCTTTAGCCACAGACTCATGCATGAACTATATATTGTTTACTTAAAACTATGAAAGAATATCAATAATATATACATTCAGTTGGAGAATCTTATTATCTCATTCTCAGTCCAATGAAATTGTGTCTCGTAGTCAGAGATTGATAATTTTCTGGCCTTCTCTTCTCGTTTTCTATCCTTCGTTCTCGAACCTTTTCTTGCTTCCAAGTTGCTGTTGCTGATTTATTAAGCAGTGATCATTGATGTTGAGTGACCACCACAGTATAGGGTCTGCTGACATGTGAAATTGGAGAAGAAATTAACTTCTCGTTCTTTATTTTCATAGGTGGTTGCTTTAGATGAACTTATTATCAAAAACTATCAGATTTTCAGTTCTTGAGGGAACAGGGAAGGAGCTAGGTAGGTATATGTACTGAATTTCGACTGCACAAGACTCAATCCAGGGCACTTAATTAGATGGTTATTTTACCCCTTTTTTATTAAAATAAGTTTGAATACATCAAATAATCTCAGTTTAGAAACTCATAAACAACTCAATAACTAGGTGGGGCAATAGACTGACGCCTAAACTGTAATATAACAAACTGTAGAACAATCAGCAAACAAAAAATAATTACTGAAAAGCTGTTAATAGAATTAGTAATAAGAGGAGAGAAATACACTCAATCATGTAATATAAACTACTTATAAAAAGAGATTAAGAAAGAAAATACTACATCTAACAAAATACATACATAGAAGAAGAACATCAGACCCACTTGAAATAACTCCGACTTCTCTGCTTACCTCGTGACATCTAATTTCAAGCCTTTTCCATGCTATATTAATAAATCCACTGTAATTGCAAAATTAAATCCTACAAGTTGCAGTTCTGAAATTTTTATGGGATTATCTCAAACCCTTTTGGATGGATTTGTTGCATTATAGTGTGTAGCAATTATGAAAAGAACGTAATTCATTAAGTATTTCGGGACTTCATTTGTACTCTGATAATGATTGTTCCGACCGACATAAGGTATGGACTATGTAGGTTCTTAGTTTATTTGTCCTTATCCATATACCATGATACTCCACTGTCGTCATTTACTCACTAGACTACAAAAGTTAACTATATCGAAACATAAGTTGTAGGAAACTGAGCTAAACATTCACTACCGTCAAAGTGAGATTCCATACCTTGACTGTCCAATTTCTTAAGGATATGTCAAACCAACCACAAGCTTTGAAAGCCATTGATATTATTAACATCAAATAAATCCCTGTCGGTTGATTCTCCACTTGTCTTCCTTAATTTGGGCTCTTTCGATAGTGATTTATATCTTTGATTTATCTCAAGTCAAGAACGGTTGTCAATGTTCAGCTTCAATTTAACTCTAGAATTAATTAAACAAAACAAGTTTAAAATAATATATTCTCAATTTAAATTATAAATTTTTAGTTAAAATAATTAAAATGAGTCTAGTAATGAAAGTAAGTCAAGAGATTGGTGTTAAAGTTGAAATTCACTAGAAACACTAAAAATAAATGATGTTACATATTATCAATTTATAGTATATTTTTATTTTTATTTTAAATTGTACATTATAATATAGTGATAGCGATAATAGTGAAATTGCGGTTACAATTATGATTAAAATTTATTACTATAATTTATGATAATTATATTAGTATTATTTATAATAAAATCTTTATTATTTGTAATTATTACATTAATTCATAGTTGCATACTTTTTAGTTGAAAACTATAGTTCACGTGTTAGTCATTAGTAGAACGATGCACTATAAATAAATTAATCCTTGCACTCTATAGGAATATGTTGTGCTACGTTTACATATTTGTATGGTTAAAATGAGTTTATAACCTTGAACTTGTGCACTTAAATACTACTAAATTTGGATCATTCGTGATCAATAGTTAATTTCCTAAATTAAGAAGATTGAAGGCGAGAGTGGGAGTGGGGTCCCTATATTCAGAGGGCTGGCCTTAGAATGTACATTTGTCTTTTGCTTTGTTTATCTTCTACGTAAAGTGTTAGAACAACACTTTGCCAATTATCGCCTGACACGTGGTTTTAACTTGTTATCCCTAACAAACTCTTCCCTTACTTCTTGTAAAAACTTTTCGAGATATCATTTGCTAGCCGCAATCAACAGCTGAAATGACTAAAGCACCCAAGAATATGAATTAAGTTGACTAGCTTTGTCTAATCAGATTGAATTTTTTTTAATTTTTGACTTTACAAAACTTCATCTAAATTAGTGATGAAATTTCACTTTCACCCTTTACTTTATGTATTTTGCATTATCTTTTTATTAGTAAAAATATATTTTTACCATTTAAAATTGGTGAGAGTAAGATTGTCGATGTGAGGGTGACTTTGTGAATTTTTAACAAGTTATAAGTGGAGCCGGTAATGAGCCATGTGACCAGGGAAGTAGCAGAATAGCTCAGCTTGTTAGGGTGGAGTTAAACACGTGGTAGAACGTTGTTATGTAATGTATTGCCAACATGGCAGTGTGTGTCAGAAAGTTTGAAAGTGAAATGTGAGACAAATAGAAATTGGCCACTCCCTATAATTTTTTTTGAGAAATTAAAATTTATTTAGAAATAATAAATAATATGGAAGTGGACATCAAGAGCTCTCACCCACGTGAGACAACCTAACTCTTACCTAAGAGACCATACGATGTCGCACAAGCAAAAACACCCTAATTCTAACTATAGAGACCATACGGTGTCGCACACAAGTAAAAATAGAACGAGATCGTTTAACCATTAGGGTAAAACGAACTCATTCTTTCTTTGAAAATGGTAGAAGATTCTTGATTTGGGAGTCTGGACGAAGGCGATGGTGAAGCTCTGGCTCAATCTAATTGGTTTGTCTCCCTAGAGTAGATCGACGCTACGTGAAGGAGATCGCAAACACAGGTAACCTAGTTTATTACAAGATTGCAATATAGTCAACTTGTAGTTATATATCACGGTAATAAAGCCTAGGGGTTAATTTTAAAAATTTTCAAAGTTAACTCAATTTTATAATTATAGTATGAACTTTAAAAAGTGACAATTAAATACTTAAATTTACACTTTTCTTAATTTTAACCAGATGTTAATATCTTTGTTATTTTTATTAACATGAGTTGCTACATGTTTCTTTAACTATTAATACATTTTAGTCAAAACTAACACAAATAATAAAGATTAATGAAACGATAAACATTTTTGGCTTATGTATTCTATTTCTGTAACTCCAGCTCTTATAGATCTTTCACTGACTGGGAATTTCTTTTTCTAATACAATTTTTTAATTTTTAAAAACCTTAAATTCATATACACCAAAAGAATGAGCCTATTAGTAAAGTTGGTCTCTTATATATTTTTATATCAATCTATACATCTTTTTTAGGGTTATTTTTATGATCAAAATAACTTGTTTCCTCCAATGTTAGATGAGAAGAAGATAAAGAAGAGGAGAGAGAGGATAAAATGGCTTATATTTATAGGGAGAAGTAGAAAGAGGAGGTTGGTGACTTAGTGCAGAAAGTAGGGTAAGTGACGTAAGAGAATGAAAGAGAAACCCCTATGCGGAATTCAACGGTCCACCCTTCGCCTCTCTTATATTTCTTCCCCCATTCACATTTCTTTTTCTTCCTCTAAAGTCAATCCCCCTTCTCATTTCACCTTCTTCTTCTTTATTCCTTTTGTCTTCTTCTTCTTCATTCCTTCTGTCTTCGACCAGTTATATCATTAATATTAAACACAATTACTACTACTACTACTTAACTCTCTCAAATAAGGTAAGCCCTTTGTAGTACTTAAATATGTAGACCATCTTATTTTTTGCTTATTGCTATTAGTAGTGCAAATTAAAGCTTTCAAGTTCTATATGGTAGAAACCAGAATTATTTGATCCTTTTGACAAATGGGATTTGAAACTTAACTCTTCTTACATCAGTTTTTCTACAGCTTGCTAGTCCTTATCTGTATCTAAGGTAGCACATCCTTTGCCATGGAGCTTGATTTGTGACGCAATCCCTCTTTGTCCCAACTTCACTTAACTTTGGTCGTTCCTTGAACAGACGGATCAGTTTAATGAACATGGAAAATAATTATACAGAGTTTGGTAAAAGGCTGTTAGAAAGTTGATTTCTTTATTATCGTATATGTATGGGTAAAGTCTCAAAACTCATTAAGTCTCCTGAAATCTATTGCTGGTCCTTCCTCTTCCTCCCTTTGCGACACTGTACTTCCAAAAGGGTTGCTTGGTCTATCACTCTTAGTCTCTGTAAGAAGCATCATGTCACTAAAACTTTGACAAGATAATCTGAAGAACTGAAACACTAAATCCTTGACAGAAAATCCTTACCATGATAGGTTTTATGTACTTACTTCCTACATTCATCTTTGAGTCTGCATTTTATCGAAAAGCCTAGCTATTGAGGAACAAGAAAGAAAGAAAAGAGATTAGATTGTGCCATGGAAATTCTGGACAAAGAGACAATGTGGCAGAGCCCATTTCGGCAACAAAGACATAGACTCAGCAAGTGCCTCCATCAAGAGTGCTTTTCTTTTTTTCTTTTTAGTATCAACTTGGTCTCTTTGAGGCTTGATCCAATGGAAGAGTTTCTCTCTTTTTGCACACCCAAAGCTTTTCTCTTTTGAGAAGCGCGTGCTCAAATTATGATAACGTCATCCTCCTTTTCCACCATTTGCCAATTCTGCTTTCTGAACCAAATATAAAACACACACCCCATACCCTAGTGCCTCTTACTGCTTCATGTCTCCTCTCTAATGTCATCAGTTTATAGCATGACTAGTTTCCAAAAAGTTGTTTTTGTTTCTATCCCTTTACTTTCCTCTGAATTGGGTTCTATTAAATGTTAGTAGTTTATTAGTTAATTACTGTTTACTCTTTTTGTAGTAATGGAAACACCGTTCTTGTTGAATCATTTCTATCATTCACCAACACAAGACAACATCATTATCACAAACCTCTATTTGTCTATTTCTTAAGACCCTGCATAAGTAGAGGCCCTAATAAGTAATAAGCTCTTGAACTAATTATAATCACTTGGATTTTATCAAAAACATACTCTCATGATTTCTACATTCCTTTCCCTTTTACATCTTTTTTTTTATTTTTTGTCTTCTATCATCATAAAAAGCCATTCTTTCTCAAGGGAGGGTGTTTTTGTTTTAGAACACGCTCTTATTTTTCCTTACATAGATAATATGGTGTGAGTGTTGCTCGCCACCAAATAAGTTGATAATTATAGCTGATAACACTTGTCATCTTCTTAATTAGATTCATTATTTATTAGCAATTTTTTTCCTTCTATATAGTTTTCAATTATACAACTTTCCTTTTTTTATCTTTCTCTATTATGTGGTCTTCTATTCCAATACAGTAAGTTCATTAGCATGGTTATGAGTTAAAGATGATGAATCAAAGGGACATTTAATAATGGTGAAGTTGGTGAATTTGTTGCAGTACAAGGTGTTTTGATGGAGTCAATGGCGTCTTGTATTCCACCAGGGTTCCGGCTTCACCCCACGGATGAAGAGCTTGTAGGGTACTATCTGAGGAAGAAAGTTGCATCACAAAAGATCGATCTTGATGTTATTAGAGATGTAGATCTCTACCGAATTGAACCATGGGATCTACAAGGTATTCTGCTTTACATGTTGCTTCATTTCCTTTCTAGGGTTCTCAATGATACAGAAATATCACTATGTATAGATGAGGTTCATATTTTTAGGGTTTAATAAAGGATCGAGTTAAGGTTTTCCTATAATTATAGAGATTTACATACTAGTGACTTCATTTCCTTAAACTTCACTTGAAACAAAGCCAACTCTAACTAACAACTTAGGTCATATGAGACAAATTATATAGTCATATTATGATTTACAGAGACATGCCGAATCGGGTACGAAGAACAAAACGAATGGTATTTCTTTAGCCACAAGGATAAGAAGTATCCAACGGGGACAAGGACCAATAGAGCTACTATGGCAGGGTTTTGGAAGGCAACTGGGAGAGACAAGGCAATTTACGACAAGACAAAGCTGATTGGAATGAGAAAAACTCTTGTCTTCTACAAAGGAAGAGCTCCAAATGGGCAAAAAACTGATTGGATCATGCATGAATACAGGCTTGAATCCGATGAGAATGGTCCTCCACAGGTAAGCGTATCTCATCTTTTGTTGTTAACCTTTACTTCAATCTTTTTCCGTAATCTCTAAAGGTGAAGTGAAATGTAATTCATGGTTTGAAACTTGTTTAATGGCTTTATAAACTATGAAAGTAAAGAAAAGTCTCTTTTGTCACCTAATATATGGGTGGAAGCTTCTCAACGTACATATAGGATAGGAGACTCTCTAAAGAGAATTTAGAATTCATTACAATCAATTCACGTATAAAAAGTTCTACAGTAATTTTGCTCCTTAGTTCTCCTTCCTCCCTTTCTCCACTCAACAAAAGCCTCTCTTTCTTAATGGGCAAAGATAATTAGCTTTAATCAATTCCTCGTGATTTCTCTTTTCATGTTATAAAACCTCCATAGGTTTAATTGTCAACATAATTGGGTCTTGTCGATTCAAGGACACCACCTCTCTCTTTAAATGTAATTAAGTTCCAAAAGACAAAAGGCTTTGCATAGAAGTCAATTTGAACAATTTCTTTTACGTTCTCTCTAATCCACCTCTATGTTTCCAAGCATAGAGTCATAGAGCACAGGATCAATTCCACTCCCTACAAGTTAAATGGTTCTAAAGCATAAAAATAACTTTTCACCAATCTCGTTTGTAGCATTGGTGCTCTTTTCTTTGTGTTTCTTTTTGTCAAAAGAAATATTCCATTTCCCTTCCTTATGCGACAGCTTTTGGAATCCACTACTTCTCAACAAAAAAATTGAAGTTACGAAAGGGAAAGAAAAGAAGAATATTGGTAATAAATGAAAAAGAAGATTTAACTTTTTGGAGCAACACACACCTGGGTCTAACTGTCAAGTTCATCAATGCAAGAAAAACTTCAAAACAAATTTCATACTTTTCATCTGTTGCCTGTTGAATATTAATTTGCAGGAAGAAGGATGGGTAATTTGTCGAGCATTTAAGAAGCGAACCAACAACCAAGCCAAAGCCATTGAAGTTTGGGACTCAAGTTATTTTTATGATGAATCAAGTGGGGTTAGTTCAGTGGTTGATCCCATTGATTACATCTCAAGGCAACCTCAGGGCTTCTTGGCTCAGAATTTCTTGTGTAAGCAAGAGATAGAAGCAGATAACTTAAGTTTCATGAATACAGCTAGTTTTGTACAGCTTCCTCAATTAGAGAGCCCATCATTGCCATTAATAAAGAGGGCAACAAGCTCAATGTATGTTCCACCAGAGTATGCTAATAACAACAACGACAATACTGAAGAAGAGCAAACCACAGGAGGCAATAAGAAAGTAACAGATTGGAGAGCTCTTGACAAGTTTGTGGCTTCGTAGCTAAGTCAAGAAGATAGATACGATGGCCATGGAATTTCAAACTTTGGTGCAGAAAATAGTTCAGATATGCCACTGCTGTTGATGCAAAGTGGTAAAGATTAGATGAACAAGTATAGTGGATTCTTAACTTCAAGCCTTGATGATATTGGAATCTGCATATTTGAGAAATGAAGAAAGGGAAGTCATCAGATTATTTTAATTGTAGTACTTTAAAAGCTTGATGATATATAATTTTGTACAAGTATATATATGCATGGTTTTAAATGAGTGAAATCATCAATCTCCAAATCACTTTTCTTTTATTTTGTCATTAGTTAACTCTTTAAATCACCAAATCAATATTAGTATTTATATGTCAATCTAGTGATTAATAAAAATATCTTGAAAAGATTTTAGTTAATAATTTATGTCAAAATTTTTTAATTTTGACATAAATTACAATCTTTACATATAATCTTTTGTTACTGAGGCTAAATTTTTAAAAAGGTTTGTACCTTTATTGAAATAATTAAAGAGCTAAATTCCTTGACTTGGTTTTCTGTTTATATATATATGATTAACATATGCCAAGAACTAATTAATTGATTGTTTCGAAGATAAAAACAAGTAATTTTTTATACAATCAGCAACAGGATGGCTATGTAGCTATTGCTTTCACAACAATTGCTAAAGCCCTTAGTCTTTACTAACCTACCAACCATTTATCTGTTCAACAATGATCAATTCTATCTATATTCAGCAATACAATGGATGAACTTTTGTATACAGGTTTTCTCTTATTTATGCACTTCGTTTTTATTATCAAACTGTTTAAACTGACCAATTTTGATATAGACAGGCTACGAGTCAAGTCCCTTCTTAATAACCAAAATAAGCATAGACGACAATTTTTGCTCCACTGAATTCAGCAAAAGTATGATAGCTAGCTAAGTGGTCACCTGTTACAGCAGTGGTTTTACTTGTTAGTTTGTATGACAAGGACGGATTCAACCATTAATGTTTAGCTAGCAAGTTCTTGTATGCAAATACCACTTGACTGGTTAATGAAACACGTTTCCAAGAATATGATGTGGAGTACTCATCTAGGATTTTGTATGGAAGAAAACAACCTTTAACTCAAATGCATGTATTACTAAACACATAGAACGTTATTTAATAGGAAGAATGAATAAGGATATATGTGTGTAGATGGAGATGAATTAAGGCAAAGGCATGGGAATGTTTCCTTGTGTGGGGCATATATGGGACCATAGCTTGTCTAGTATGCGCTATCCTATTGTTAGGCGTGCTTTGTGTTTTTCACAAGTTTTACTATCTTCTTCATAAATCTTAGCTTCACATGTCTTCTTAGTGCCACACATCACCTAATAAACTAAGTGGCATGAGGAATTTGGTAGTTCTTTAATAAATTCAGACAGCGTTTTGCATGATAATTATAAATTATTCATATCTATGTCCAAACGATTCCTACAGAGACATTTGTTTGCTTTCTAAGTGTATGTTTGTGCCCAAAAAAGAATACTTCTTTGATTGGACAAGCAGCTATATTTGTGTCGTGTCTTTTTTACACACGATAGGTGGACCAAATGGTCCAAATTTAACACTTAATATGGATCCAATGTTGCTAATTCTTTGTATGTTTTCTATGTTTGTCTCGACACATTTGACTATGAATCCATATTGTTATTTCTTGTGTAATTAATTGTTGATAACAGCAAAACAAATTCAAGTGTTTCACAATTACAAAAAATCATGGATTGAAATACTTTTTTCTTGTGAGACTCTGTACAATTTATCAACTATCCAATGATCTAGTGGGACACATTTTTAAAAATTGTTGCAATATTGACATTATATTATGCTTCAATGTTATAATTACATTTATATTATCAATAATTAGATTTGTCACAATAGTCCAATGTAATCCCTAATTTACTATTTAAAACCTTGCATAACAGTTATCAATTGCATATCTAATGCAGGTGCGTCTCATTTGTTGGTGGTGACATATATATCTATCTTGCTGACACAACATAGAAAGTTTAAGGTGTTAACAACGATCCCATTTATCAGCTTCTATTGAAA
The DNA here is from genome assembly GCA_027563885.1 of Erythroxylum longipes. NCBI lineage: Eukaryota > Viridiplantae > Streptophyta > Magnoliopsida > Malpighiales > Erythroxylaceae > Erythroxylum > Erythroxylum longipes. Next base: position 24,884,254 of record JAOQMS010000178.1, on the reverse strand, counting down.
AGAAGCTTTAATTATTCAAATCGATATTAGAATTCTCTTACGGATGTTCGAGTCCTTTCCTTGGACCAAATTGAAGTAAACATGTTAGCATTAGGAGCTGCTGGCGATCAGTGTCAAATGATGAAGATTTACTATCAATTGTTTTTAGAAAAAAGAAAAAGAATATAAGGAGAAGCTTCAATTTGAGAATAACCTCATGCTGGAAATCACATTGATTCTTCAAATATCACTTTTCCACCTAAGCCCTTTTTTTAAGGGTCAAATATATTGTCCTAATCACACCAATTGTTCTTTTTGATGAAGATAAGGTAAGGTTAGATTTATTTATACCTTTTTAAGCCAGTAAATACTAACAAGATACATGTATCATCTACCTTAACTAGATAATTAATGTATTTTCTGTTATATATATATATTATTTGTACTTGGACCTTAACAAACACGTCTGTGTTCCAACCTTGAAGTGGTTGATATGGAAAGTTATATTTTCTGATGATGAAGAGTCCTAAACAATCCTCCTGAATTCATACCGCTGCATTTTCATTTGATAATACATGTTACCTTACAACAGCATCTGGTTTAATCACTCACTGGCCCAGCGTCCGTTATCACCAATCAATTGCCTTTCATTAGGAATGATTGTGGCACTTAAATCTTCACAATTCCAATGCTAGCTACTACTACTATTCATTGTTAACGGTGTCTGAGACTCTGAGGTGACTGATAATCAACTCAAATAGACCCTGCACCAACAAGTAATCACTACTATCACCTTCAACGCCATAATTCAATATTCCCTCAAGATTAGTTCTCAAGACTTGTGACTAACTTAGACTCTATACAACACTAACCCTGTCTATAGATAAAGATCTTCTAGTCTTTTTCACGTTGAGAAAATGTGAAGAACTGTTGGAATATTGGACCTTTTCATTATGTGACCCCACCAAAAAGAAATGTTCACCTCAAGAGATTTGTGCAGGAGGAGGAGGCGGCCAGGGTGTGGACCAATCAGGTTCCACCAAATGAGTGCCAATGAAACTTTGTTTGACTGATCACAGACCCCGAAAAGAATGTCTGTTCATCGTGATTCTCACATTCTCTGAAAATGTACATGCTTTGTGAACACCAGGTGTCTGAGGCCTGGTCGGAGATGGTGTTGTGTGTAATATAAAATGCTTATGGGCCAACCAAGAGCATCCATGTTGAGGACATAATGGAGGAATATGGACATGGATATAGTAATTAGTGTGATGGTTGACTGAAACCAAAAGAAGGTTTGGCCTGTTTGGAGTTTACAATGATGTAAATGATGGCACGCAGCATAGGAACTAGAACCCCACACTTGATGAGCTTTTTATGCAAAGATAAGGTGTAATACTATTTAACAGGAACAGTTATGCCGTTTCTTATCCTTAATGCTCGTAAATATGTTGCAAGAAATGCATCAAATTCTCTCAGGTAAACCTTTACAGGTCAAGAAAGTGCGCGACAGTTAATAATTGATAAGCTTGATTTTTATATGCATATGGAATGGTTAAATTGCCTTTGGATAATATTATAGTTATGATTTTGAGCAATTTCTATTTTATTGCAATTAATTTTATTAAGCAAGAATTTTAAATTAGAAGACATGGTGTCCTAATTAAGATGGAAGCTCAAGTTAGAAGAATAATAATTAAATAATTAATCGTAGAAGTAGATAATTATCGTATCCATGATCATTATGTATCGACTGCATCAGAAAAAGCACCTATTCAATAATATAATTGCATTATTACAGTAGAATATAAAATTATACTAATTCTAATCATTATTTACTAAAAAATTTTATTGGTTTTGGTTTTCATTTTAAATGCATTTACCATTTCGTTATTGTATAATTATCAAACTAATTACTTGACTAGCAAAGGGGGATTAAAGTTTTGGTATTTACTAAGTGGTTCTTGAGAGAATCATAATTGAATTTGTTAGCCCTTAATAATGCTTTAAAGGATGATGATTAGTCGGCTAGTGTGTATTGAATGCATAGATTCAAGTCGACCAATATAACATATTAGCTGATCAGATCGTAAGTCTCTTGTTAACCCCTCAAGTTCATTATTACAAGCCGTGAAAGACTTTTGATTGATCAAGTATTCTTACGGATTGGGAAATTAATTAACATGTTTATTTTATGGATATTCCAAGATGGGATTTTCTTGTTTCATAGATAATTTTAGTAGGATACATTGTCCTGAAAAGCAAAAATTAAATTTGTTACGTTGTGCAATTATGAAAATGCTTCACCATGGTTATATCCTTTGACTTGATGGCGTGAACAAATGTGGTAGGGAGGTTGATCGAAATTTTTCTCTATTATATATCCATTTATATTTTCTTTACTTGGAGACAAATAAAATTTCAAGTTTAGAGGAGATGAAATCAATTGTAATCAATCAATCAAAATTTCTTAAATGTCAATGATTCTAGTGGGTTAGTTTCTCCTAACCTGTTGAATTAAATCTAGAAGACATGCAATCCAAGCTAAAGAAGAATTTCATGTTAAAAGAAAAACTCCAAGGAAGAACCACAATATTTTATTTTTTGAAAAAAGGCAATTTGAGCATCTTCAAACTAATTCATTAAATTAGAACATATTATAAAGTTTTACACGTTCCTACTTTTACATCTTTTAAATGATCAATTAAAGAGGATTATCGTATTGAATAGAAGGTTAAACTATATAAATTTCATTGATTAAAACATGTCCTAATATCATTATTATTGATTAAATCTCCTATTGGTTTTAATTTTCATATCTATTTGTATTTACCCTTTAGATACTGTTTAATCATCAAATCGAGTAATTGACTTAACAAAGTTTTGGTATTTGCTCAGTAGAGGGAACTAAAAGGGACTTCACTAGATATGATGCACTTTTCCAAGGTGTGACCATCACAAATAATCACCAATAAACTGGTGAAAAGCTCCCGATATCCTGAACGTGGACTTTGCTGTTCATCTTAGACAAGGACAAGTACTTCAGATATTTGTCGACAGATTTTATGATTGGGTAATGGGAAACGGAAAGCGCATCAACATATGACCATTGGGCGGACCTTAAATCACAAGGATCCCGAGAAAAGTTTTAGCTGCAAGCTGATTCACGGGGATGACTCCCATTCAAGAGTTTAGGAAATGACTCGTAGTGAACAAAAAGCCGACCATACATTTTGGCAACCTCAAGCTCAAAAAACCCAAGCATCACAAATCTCCAGGTATTAAACCAACCTATCTATTCCACAAGGAACCACGAGCCTAACAACATGGTAAAAGAAATACTGAAGCATCATAAAGTAGTTTATGAAGGTCAATGTTCTGAACCATTAACCTTAAGGGTACTAAAGATAAATGGATAGATATTGGACACATATCAACCACAAACAACGGAAATATATCACAAGGGCAAAAACCAGAAGCATAAATCCAGGAGGCAAAGGCTATGGGAACAACAGTGTACAGAAAAGTCATATTCTAATTCCAAATAGAGAATAAATACGGGTAAATTCAAGGGGTTATTCTATTGTCATCGATTGGTCCTCAAGAACGTGATTGTTTGTACAAAGTACCCTCAATTAAACAAGCAACAGTTGCTACCAGCTCAAATTACAAAAGCACAGGGGACCTGGTGGTAGAGGAGTCCATTACTAGCCTAAATAAGAAAAACAACAAACACAGCCTTTAGGCCCTTTCACCACGAATTCGCCGGGCAAGTTGGATATCCTTAGGCATGATAGTCACCCTCTTGGCGTGGATAGCACAGAGATTAGTATCCTCAAACAACCCAACAAGATAAGCCTCAGCAGCCTCTTGAAGTGCAAGAACTGCATGGCTCTGAAACCTCAAGTCCGTCTAAACAAGAAGGAAAAAAACAGCAGAAGTTTAATTTATATTCATCAAAAAAACAAACACAAAAACTCAATTCAGGAAGAAAATACCTAGTTCTAGGAATTTATACCTTAAAATCTTGTGCAATTTCACGGACAAGACGCTGAAAAGGCAGTTTGCGGATTAACAGTTCAGTGCTTTTCTGATACTTACGGATCTCACTGTTCAAAGGTTGTGTAAATACAATGATCAGGTAAAACAATGAAACACAGCAAAAATCAATGATGCAATTTTACAAGCATATAAATTTTCTTCTCTTCTTCAAGAAAAGGACCCCTACCGAAGTGCCACAGTTCCTGGTCTATAACGATGAGGCTTCTTGACTCCACCTGTAGTCGGTGCAGACTTTCTTGCAGCCTTTAAATAAATTTAAAAAAAATGTAAAGATTAGAAAAATATGGATCAAAGCAGCACTTTGAATAATAGTTAGCATAACCAGGTTGACAGCATTAATGAAAATAAGTACTCTTAACAAAATTTTTAGCAATTTGGATTCTTAAATAGCCTAACTAGATTTTGAGACAAATATACCGCAGTAAAGCAAGTGTCCAATCCATCAAAATCTATGAATGATTCGAAATATGAAGTTGTTATTAAAAAAAATGGAAAAATAGTAGCATATTCCTCAAACAGAAGAATTCATTTCTTTCAACTGCGATGCCAAAGTTAGTTCCTACATTCTCTCTGCTCGCAATCAAGCAAGAACTCGCGTCTCTATTCTTCTAACTTCAATAGTTTGGGAAAAAATAAAGTAAACAAATTCTAGCTCTCGAAACTCGCATGCGAAGTCGAACAAAGTATTAAAAGCATCAAAGAATCATAATAAAGAACAAAATCAACCGAAGCCTTAAAGAGATCCAAACAGAGCCTATCTACTAAACAAAAATGCATATACATAAATGTAAAGGAACAGAGGGAGATGCCTTGGTGGCGAGTTGCTTGCGAGGAGCCTTGCCTCCGGTGGATTTGCGAGCGGTCTGCTTGGTACGTGCCATTGTTTTGACCTCGAAAACCAAAGAACAGAAACTAAAATCTACCAGATGAATTGAAATTAGGGTTCGGAGTTAATTGAAATAATAGCTAGCGGTCACTTTACGTAATTCGAAATTAGGAATGGGGCTCCAAAGTCGGCTGATTTACTAAACGGCGGCGTGGAGACGACATCGAACCTGCCTGTCTCCTTTAGCCCAACAGGCCACCCAATACTTTACATAAGCCCAAATTCACTTGTTTTTTTTTACCATGCAAGTATAATCAAATAAATTTTCCTTCTTTTGATTTTGGTGGGTACAACACAATCAAGATGAACGTCAAAAGTTCACTTCATCTACCTATCAAACATCCACTTCAGTGGGTAGAAAGTTAACTTGCACGTTTAGTTTATATTACCTAAAGATTATTAACACTATCATCACTTCAATTTAGATATCTAGCTTTTTTTTTTGGTTTTTTTCTTCGTTTGATGTAAAAAGTGAATGCATTGCCACCTTTTAATTAATTCTCTTTTTAGAACATAAAACTTTTCACATTAGGTCATAATTGAGAGAACCATTTAATTGAAGATAGAATTTACTAATTATTAACTGATCTAGTGTTTTCGCTATAGTTTTAACGTTTTTGAGTATAATATGGTTGAACCTTAAAAATGTTGGACTTTATAATATCAAGGTGAAAAGGATAGTTTACCTCCTAACATTTGTCCAAAGTCTAAGATGGTCCATATCATTGTCTTTAATACCAATTCACCCCCTAATATTTTAAAAATGGAACAAGTTGTCCCAAAAGACTCAATTGATCATTCCTCCCTCAAATACGTGTTGTGACTGCATTATGTTAGTCCATATGACATGCCAGATAAGTCAAATACATGTTACGATTGCATTATGTTAGTAAATATGACATGCAATATAAAGTCAGCTGTGAACATGATAGCTAACGTATAACAAAGAGATTAATTTCATATTTTTAAATAAATTAATATTTTAGTTATTTTTAAATAAATTAATAATTAATTTATCTCTATTTTCTCCCTAACTAACCCCAATTATCATCAAATTCTTACTTTGCAGCAAATTTCTAATGCTTAAGAACATTTGTTTCTCCGTGCTTCCTCTATGGCCTTTGATTGTTTCTTTGTGCTTGTTCGTTTATCTTTATGAAATTTATCTACTTTTTTTGCTTCTTCCTCTATTTCTTCATTATCTTTTAATAATTTTTAGGCATCTTCATTATCTAGTCACAATTTATTGTGGGAATTTGGAATTTTTTGGTTTCAATAATTATAGTAATCGCACATCTCCTTAACGTTTATATATTGTTGTCCTTGCCTATGAATAAAGACTATTTTGTATTTATAAGGCTCAAACTCTTATTTGTAGAGGTGGAGACAATTGAAGAAGGCGATCCCCTTATGGTCCTTTACATTTCAAAATACTAAATTGATGGTTAGTGGTCCAACATGTGCATGTGTATTCTCCATATGTTTCATACTACATTTGTTTAGGTATATTTGTGGTTTGTCAGGAAGCAGGAAGTATCCTTGTATAAGTTTAGGAGGATATTATTTCTATTTTTATGTGTGTGTGTGTGTGTGTGTGTGTGTGTGTGTGTGTTTCATTATTATTTATGTAAATTGAAGTTTTAATAGGACTAAATCAAATTTCATGGCTATTAATTAGTATTAACCAATGAATGTTATAATAGGATCACTTTTCGTACTTAAATTCTTATTCAACGACTTGTGTTTGTTTGTCTACTTTACTTTACAAGTGTTACTAACCTTTGTGTCCTTAGGTATGAACTAGATGTTCATTTGATATCCATTCACTATTTAAAAGAAATTTCACAAATGATGTCCAATTGTTAGAGTATTAGTTTCTATAATTTAGTCTCATACATATTTAATAGTTAAGATTGATGTCCATTCAATATTTTAAAGAAATGTCACAAACTAGATTGGGCGAGGGCAGAAGGGAACCTTTGTTAAAGGAGGACTTAATCACATATAGTAAAAGTAAAAATGTAACTCATCTATTAGTACTTAGTTATGGCTAAGACATGCCAATTGTGTTATGTTATTTTATAGCTATTGACTAGTATTGAACTTTTCAAATTATTCTTAAAATATTAAATTGGAAGATTAGCACAAAAATAACCTTCTTACTAAAAGATAATAATGAGACTTAAAACCATCATTTAGCTAATATATTTTTTTGACATTTATAAGCATATCTTCCAAACATGTTTACACTATTTGTACTTTTTCACCCTTAAAAGTTTGTAGTCATATTCCATGGCTGTTAATTCAATATTATGTCTAAATATCCTTTACTTAATAGTTTCTCTCGTTTGTTTATAGTCTTTGTTTAGCTATATATGTTTTATCTTTCATAACTTTCTTATAAAGATTTAATGTCTATTGTTGAGCATTTATTCTTGATGGAAAACTTACTATTTTTGAGTCATGTAGTTGACGTAGTAAGTATGAAGAGGGACCTTGATTGTCTCTATCCTTCTCTCTCTCGACGATCCTTATATTTGGTCATATTAGTTTTTTATCCATGTATATTTTATCCATAAACTCCTATGTTTAGTCACACTAATTTTTTACTAATAGTGTTAGGATATCATGGGATAGAGACAATGAAGGTCCTCTTATCTAATACTAAACTTTTAAGCTTAACTTGTAGGTCTTCTTAACCTTAACCTCACTTGTGTAGTCTTAGCACAGAAGCCTTAAACCACCTAAACATAACTTGAAACATTTTTAAATAAACATTAACTTAACCTTTGAATATATATTTTGAAAACCAATCAAGCTAAACTGAGCACTTGAAATGTTGAGTCTTTATTATTTAATTTTGTAATATGCCTATTATATTGCCTTTGTAATAAAATGCTTGATTCTTCTTTTAAAATATGTCATAACACGTTTAATATGGCCATTATATTATTTTCTTTCAATATGGGTCTATATTCATATGTTTTTTTTATAACACGAATTTTTTAAATTTATTTGCATAGGATGATAGTAAATAGAAGAGCTAGTATAGGGTTATCTGATGGTGAAATTTTTACTTAGGAAGCTACACTAAAGTATATAGGTAAGGCACCACAAATTTTTGACAATGTGGGCTTAGATTATGTGAATTTAAGAGAGGTATATGAAATGGATGCCTTCAAATATTGTTGGTGTATGGTAATTAATCCCTAAAAAGGGGTTGGAAGAAGGTTTGAAGAGGTTAGAGTCTAATGGATTTGATCAAATTGTTAGATGTGCATGTTAAAATTGATGTTTATATGAAGTATGTAAATGAATCATACCATTCACACCAATGTTAATGTGGCATGATAACTAGCATAAAAATGAGATAGTTATGTAATTGAGAGGTGATACTAGAGTGAATTTGGCTTGTGATAATAGTGTAGGGGTTGATTTTGGCTGTCCATTTGAGTCATATGTTTCATTTGATATAAAAGATGAATGCTTAAAGTTGAAAACTTACAATCCATAGCATATATGTAATATAATAAAAAAGTCAAAGTTGGTTACATCCAAATTCATCATGAGACACTTCGAGGAAAAAATCCTAAACAAGAGCATTAAAATTAAGAAAATGGTTGAAGAATCTAGGGAGAAACTAAATTTCTCTATTAATTCCAACATGTGCAAGTATGGAAGGAGGAAGGTTCTTAAAGCAAAAAAAAAAAGAGCAATATAACAAATATGGAAAACTTTATGCCTATATTTTTGACTTAAAAGAAATAAATCTAGGTTCTACAATTGAGCTTCAATTTAGAAAGGCTGATAATAAATTGATATTTAAAAAAATATATGTGTGTTTTGATGCTATAAAGAAGGGGTGGAAGAAGTTACAACCTATAATAAGTACAGATGGATGTTTTTTGAAAACAAAGTACCAAGGCGACTTTTAAGTACCATAAGAGTTTATGGTCACTAAGGCATCTATTCAATTACATAGGCAGTTCTTAATTTAGAGAATATCGAGAATTGGAAATGATTTATAGAACAAAGAGCCATTGACTTAAAGCTTAAAGATGGTAAAAGAATAACAATGAATTCTTATATGCAAAAGGTAATTCATCCAACTAAAAGTAATTTATCCACAAATTTGCATCTATGAATGCTTTTAATTGGATTTTCTTAATTTGTAAGGAATTTTGTGAGTTAAGAATGATGTATTGCCCTATGCGAGACATAAGATGTGTGTAAGGCATATATAGCAAAACTGGGTAGGGAAATAAAAGGGAAATGATTTTAGGAAAGCATTTGGGAATTGCTCCTGAGTAATATTCCCAAAAGATTTTTTTATGACAGGTTTTCTAGAGAATTGAGTCTAAATGTTCAATTATAGATACCAATATAAGCAAGATCTTCAACTATTGGATTTTAGCGGCCAGAGATCACCCTATCATCAGCATGTTGAAGATTATTGGAATCATATTAATGAAGAAGCATTATGACCTTAAAGAGAAAGCTAAGAATTGGAAGGGGGAATAGGTGATGAAAAAATTGAATAGGAAAAAATTGAATGCAATGAGATTGAGAATTATTTGGAATGGGAACATGAAGTATGAAGTGATTAATGGAGATGAAATATAGATTGTCTAATTGCGGAGAGCAGACTTACAGTTGTAAGGCATGTGAACTCTATGGGTATCATTATAGTCATACGATTAGTGCCATTTTTCATTCCAAGCAACAACTCAAATCGTTTATGGATAAGTGTTATCATAGACGTTTATCAGCCATAATTTTTACCTTCTAATAGGTACAAGACATTCTCATAAACTTCCATAAACCTCCTTTGGAAATTATAAAGAGATACATTCACCTTTCGAAAGAGTTATGTTTGGTAAGCTTAAGAAGAATAGGCGAAAATACAAAGATGAACCAAAGCAAGTAAAGAATCGTCATAGGCTATCACAAAAGGGGCAATTCCAATTGTGTGTCAAATATGACAAAAGTTGTCATAATAAGAGAAGCTATAAATCTAATCCACTTCCTTCCAGTTAAGATGGAGATGAGGTTTATAATTTAACATTAATTTATAATTTGTGTTTTTCAGTAACTACAATTTGATGATATGTCACTATTGGATAGTCACTACACCTAATAAAGATCCTACAACAACAACAACAACAACAATCTTTTCTCAACCTCATTCTTCAATTTCCAAAAAACAACCTTATGAAGTAGGTAAAGTTGAGATTAGTTTGACACAAATGTCAATTACCATATATTGTTATTCATGTATATTATTCTTCTTCTATACATTGCATGCATGAATAACTTTTATTTTAACTCTATTTGTAACAGACATGTATAGCAACTCTACTATTAACGAGAAAAAGAACATTTGGATAAGTTGATTGAAACTCTTTTCAACTATCATTCTAACTAAAAGAGTTAAGGTGGAAGGGTACTCCAAGTATTACGTCACGATAACTGTAAAAGCGAGTTTTTTAACGAATGACTATTAGAAATTCAAACCAACAAGAAAATAATATTCAAATTGGAAGTTAACAAAATGTGGATGATAATTAGTTATGCATTACTTGGTTTGTAAATAAATCTAGTTAGATCCATAATCTTTTGGGTAGATAATTGTCAAATATGGTACTAATTAATATAAAAGAAAGGACTTGGTTAAATCCATATTGTATAATTTTTATAAATTCTATTTGGATCCATTTTGTTTATTTTGTGTATGTTTTGGTTGGATCTATTGTTAAGTATAATGGCAAATTTGTAATAGAATGCACATGATATAACTTTGCAGCTAGTTTATGTCTTTCTTTAATGGCTTACATTATTTCCCTTTTTCATTATTACTGACATTGAATGAAACTCTTCCTCTTTAATGTCTTGCATTATGAATATTAAAGTTAATGACCTATATTATATGAATCTCAACTTTACAGGTTTATGATTATCACATTGTTCATATGAACGAGTCAAATAGAACTTCACATATTATCTTTTAAAACATAATATCACAATTTGAACTTAAATTTGAATGTAATTACATATGAAAGGAGTAACTACAATAACTCTTTAATGATATCTAATATTCTTAATATATTAACTAATGTTTCATGTACAATACAAGTATTTCTCACATTAGCCCCATTCACATACAACATTCTTAATATATGAATTCTTAAAAAGCATATTAAATTACCCCCATGATTTTAATATTGAAAGAAAGATAACAATAATAAGTATCAACGTTGAAACAACAATAATATATATCATGAATATCTTCTTCAACTCCTTGTTATCATTCATTGCAAGTTTCAATTTATACTCCATTTGCTTTATTTTTTTTTTCCTAACTCAAGTTGTTCCTTTCATTCATACTTATTTGGTCTTGTAACAACTCCCTCACACACCTCGTCTTTAATTATCCCTTTGTAACTCAATGCTAATTATTGCTTAAATTAGAATTATTGTTCATCAATATGTGAATAATATGAATAGCCCTGGGAAGAGATTATTTTGTCAACGAAACAATTTACAACTCCTAACCTTGTAAGCATCATCAAAACAAACATTCATTAATATATTTATTCTATTTATATTCCCATATTGAATATTATAAAATATCTATACAAATTGGATATTTTGGGTACATATAAAACTTATGACAAGAATCTTTTCATTTCATGAAGCCCGTAAACAACGCTAAAGAATTACTGTTAATTAAAGACTTATAAAATGATGTGTCCCATCTCGACTGCACCATTTTCTACTATACATCACAATATAACCAAGCAACAATAATCTCAAATTCGTTTTTTTAAAATTAAAGTTAATTGTATTAAAGAAAGTGAAGGACAATAAGTCTATTGAAGAGTAACATACTCTCATATCACAATATGAGTTAACAATACACTACAATAAGGAGACAACCATCAGCACATTAGGCTCTTAAAAGAGACCGAACGACAAAGCATTTCCCACTGAAGAAGTTAGATGACACCGTATGAGTATTGGCCAAGTAAAACAACATAATACCAAGGTGTAGTGCAAAAGGAGTTAAGGCTTCCCATCCTTCTTTCAGATCGTTTCGAGAACATTCCAAATTAGGGTTGGGGTCTTCCCTCGGCGATCGTCATCGCCATTTATAGGTAAGAGCTAAACTTTGTGTTTTTGGAAGTCTCATTTTACTGAAGCTACTTTTAATCAGCAGTTCCATGTTTTTGTAGAGAGCTTAAGGATCTCAAAAGGCAGCATGCACTATCAGGCTTTCCTAGGTAAGCGCAAAACACCCTTTAAACACAAAACACCCGTTCCTTTATCTCAATTGAGTTTGTTACATTTACCAACATAAATATTGTTCTCTACCCTTCTGAGTAATTAATTGTAGCATTAAATCTGTGGAACATTCCTTATTTTGGAAAGAAAGAAATATCTCTTGAGTAGATATGGATAGAAATAGCACCTTCCTCTTCCAAAGTGAAGCAGAAGCTTGTGCTTCAGCTAGGAACTTAACTATCTCAATAAGCGAATTGGAGGAGCCATGCCATAAGAGAAAATCTATGATCTTGTTTCAAATAGCTGTGGAAAAAGGGTAGAAAAAGAACAAATGGTTCCTTGTTTCTGTTCCTTCCTTACACAGACAGCATATTTGATCTAGATTCTAGATAAATTGAAGTCTGCCCATCATTGTTACTCTATTCCTAACTACGAGCTATATAAGGAAAGTTATATGTGGTCTAATTATATTATTCCAAATAACCTTACCCCAAGGATCATCTTGATTTGAATGGTAAATCTCTCAATAGGAGTTCCATGCCATAGATAACAATCCTGAGAGTTAGAATCAAGAGAACAAGGTGGTTTAAGATGCTGGATTGCATCAGGAAATTATAGCCAGCTATTTTGGTTGATAAGAATAGCCACCATAGTTTTATAATCTAGCCCTGGAAAAGCATATACTGCATTAGGGTTTAGAAAAAAGGGACCAAATTTAGTCCAATTATCATGCCATAAGAAAGTAGTCTTTCCATTCTCAATTTTGCAACAAACATCATTAGCTACTTCATCCCTTGTTTAAAATCTGATTAAGGAACCAAGAATAGGATGATCTAGTTGAGGGGGACCATATGTTGTTCCCTTTCAAAAAGTAATTATGAAGTCATCTCATCTATAATGAATGCTTGTCTTGAATCATTCTCCAAAGTCTTTTTATCAAAAAGAAATTATTAGCAACCCTGACAAAAATGATTCCTAATCCCTTCTTCTACTTTGGTTTACACAAATCAGCCTATTTAACTTTAGGAAAGCTTGAAATTCCATTTGCTTTCCCCATAAGAAATCTGTCATCATCTTTTCTACGGCTTTAACTAATTATTTGAAAAGGGGAAATGAATATTCCAATACAAATGGAGGGAACATGAGACATAATTAATTGAACTCTTCCACCAAAGGAAAGAAATCTACTAGTCCATTTGCTAAGTCTTCTTTGAATTTTTTCAATAAGGGGTAGACAGTCATTGAAGGATAGCCTTTTGGTGGAAACAGGTAGATCGAGATAATGCAGAGGAGGGAATTTCCTATTCATAGTAGTCATGGAAAAAATAGTGTCTTGGAGTGGTTCTGAAGTAGATGAGAGAACAAAATGACTTTTGTTAAGATTCACTTTAAGACTTGACATCTCAGAGAACACATTGAGGGTGTCCATCAATAACTTACTAGAATCAGGATGTGCTTTGGAGAAAAGAATAAGATCAACAACAAAACAGAGATGGTTGAGTGAAAGTCTTCTACATTTGGAGTGGAACTTGAATTGAGGGTTATGAGAGACTTAGGCCTTGATCATTAGAGTGAACACATCCATACATAAGATAAATAAATAACAAGACAAGAGGTCCCCCAGTCTAATTCCTCTCTTCCATTTAATAATTCTAGAAGGGGTGTCATTAATAAGAACACAATAGACAATAGTGGATATATAAGCTTTAATTCGATTAATAAATAGATCAAGAAAATTGAACTCCTTAAGAACCCTGAATAGAAAGGGCCAATTGATGCACAATTAAAAGCTTTATTGACGTCAATCTTAACAGCACAATTAGGGGAAGAGTTCCTTTTGGTATATCCCTTTAGGAGTTCCTAAGCAATAAGAATATTATCATCAATGCTTTTATTCTTCATAAAGGCATTCTAATTTTCACTGATGATGATATTGAGAACTCCTTTAAGCCGGTTTGTTAAGATCTTAGCAATAATTTTATAGATGAAGTTTGTGTAGGCAATCGGCCTAAAATCGCAAAAGGTAGAGGGGTTAGAAGTTTTAGGAATTAAGTAGAGAAAAGTTTTATTGAACTCCTTTAAAATCACCCCTTTTTCAAAAAAACTCGGTGAATGACATCTCCAACTATATGTCTAATAATAGACCATGACTTTTGAGAGAAAAAGTCATTAAGCGCATTGGTCTAGGAGCTTTCATCCCATCCATAGCAAAGACAGTGACATTGATATCATCATCTATAATAGCTTTCACCAACTCCCAAAAAGTTCCACGAGAAATTCTATTGATAATAATATATTAGAAAGAGTCCATAGAGGTAGAAAAGTTTAAGTCAGAACCTAAAAGTCTTTTATAGAATTTGACAACCTCCTTTAAAATACTTAGGTTGATCAATTAGGATTCTCCCATCTATATTGATAATCGAGCATATTTTATTGACATTCTTTTTGTTAGATTTTGTTGGACGAGTGAAGAGTAATCCTAGACAAATCTTAGATAATAGCCAAGCTTCAATTTTTCCGTGTAAGAAGCTGCCAATCGTTAGGGTTAAAAGAGTAAATTATGAGTTGCAACTGGCCTTTCCTTAGCAACATCAATAACATTTTGAGTTTGAGTGCCAGGGGAGTGAAAAGCTTCCAACTTGGCAGCAAACAAATTGTCTAGAGTCGAAAACCTAAATTCAGTCTCCAAAAAATAAATATCCAATAAGAAACATAATAGAAGTGCAACACGTAATGGAAGTACAGGCATTCATCATATAACAACGATATTCAGTATATGATATTATCAATGACATTCGACAAATCACTTTTGTTTTTTGTTTTACTTGAATTATATGACTTTTTTGTGTGGAATCTCAAAAATCTTTTTTCTTTTACATTTCCTTTTAAGAAATAAGCTCTTTGACGAAAAGCTATATGATGCTTAATCTGACCGAATTGGCATAGACTGCCAAGATTTTAAGTTCTATAATACAGAGACTTCCTTCATCAATCATCGTTGGTCTATGAAAAGTAACGAGTAGACTTCGCTTATCGATCTTTTGCAATTCGTTCCACTTTTAGAATATTAAACGAGGAATTATAAAAAGCAACCATAACACGATAGAATATTGTGTTTAACACTCCAAATATAGGACTTAGATAACCGTAGACTAAACTAAATATAAACCAGCAATGAAAAAGGTGACAAATTTGCCAAATGACATAAGGAATCACCAAGTATGTCCTGATCACGTAAAACCTGCCACGTGTACAGTTATAAGCGACTCCGGAAACTTCATTCAATCGTGACTTGTTCCACATCAGGCGATTCAAGGATTATCATAAAAAACAACCAAAACTGAAAGCCTCCATTGCCGAGCTTGAAAACAGTTTCCAGATTACATGCAGCAGGAACCCCTTGGTTTATGCACATAGACTACGCTAAAACCACACACATGGCTAACTACAACCTCCCGTATTCACAAGCACCACACGAACCCATTTACAAGTGTTATTCGATTCAAGCAGCAGAGGCTTTCCTTGCCCTTTTCACAGAAGGAGACCTGATCGACTTGGGCTGCTTGGGTTTGGCAGGAGTCGATTTCTTGGTCTTCTTAGCAGTCACCTTCTTTGCAGGCTTTTTAGTGGGGTTCTCAGGCTTGTTCACAGACCTGGTTTTTGATCTGGTGGTTCGGGTTGTGGAAAGTTGCTTCTCCATCTTGCCCGCATCGGAGAGTTTGTAAGAGGCCTTGATCTTCACAAGTTTACCTCTTCCAGCAGAGTTCTTCAATTGCAGACCCAATATTTTCTTGAAGTTTGCAGGGAGAACTGCTTTGTGCTTTTCCTCCATGTACTTGGCTATCGCGTAGGGGCTTGATCCGCTTTTCTCGTTCAAGGCCAAGAGGGCCTCCTTTATCATCTGCGCCGAATCCAAAATTGTTAGCTTGCCATTTCCAGACCAATCAGACCTAACCCAGAAATGGAAATCAAAACCAATACCTGAAAGTATGGAGGATGTGACGCTGCTTTAGGCTGCTTAGACTTCTTCTCTTTTGGAGCCCTTGGCTTCTTTTCCTTCACTGGTTCAACCCCCTCCGTCGCAGGCTGTTGCTCAACCACCGGAGGTACTTCGGATTCTTTGTTGTCTGCCATCTTCATAAATCAACAAGTACAGAAACACTACATGTTAAAACGCTGCTTCTTATATATTCATTTCTAAAGGGCTTGTAGGCTTTTATAGAGAAGGACGATCCTGCGTGAGACGTGATCAGTGGTCCATTTGAGGTGTCAAGGATTGCCAACGTGTGCAGAGAAGAATCCAGACGTACACGTGGAGGGTTGAAGAATCGTTGTTATGGACTTTTTCCATTTAGTGCGTAAACAGTAAGCTGTAGGGAAGGGAGATTCTGGATAGGATTTTTGCGAGGCGTTTTGCTGCTTTTGGGTCGTGTTCTTTAGGAAAACCAAGAGAGTTTGTGTTTTCCGGTTGGCTTTGGACCTAAATATCTCTGAAGTGCTTCGAGATTTTGTTAATTGGATTTAAGGGGGTTGAAGATAAGCTAGTACAGATCGTAATGTTGCTCAAAATTGGGAAGATGGATGATTATAGGTTGTCGTATATAGGGTATGAAAGACAAACAGTAGTGAGTTGCTTGTTTCTCCAACTTGGTTTTGATTGTGTGTAGGCACGCAAGGATGTGGCTAAAAATGAGTTTGATCCTTTATTATGACAACATTCAATGTTTGGGTTCAACCTATAAATCAACTAAGAAAATTTTTTATTTGATTATATTATTTTATATGTCTTTTTTAATTTAATAGAGGCCATGAGCGGAGGAGTAAACTTAGTTTCTATAACTTGATTAATAATAGTTTTCGTGAAAATAATAAAATAAAGCCTAGTTTAGACGCATAAATTCAATATTACAAAAAGATTTTGTTTTCTTTTTTTTCACGTTTTGATCCCAAGTTTGAAACTATAAATTTAAAGTTCAAACTTTCTTAGAGTTCCAAAATTCAAATCTGTAATAATGAAAAGCTCAAATCATTTTGTTAAGAAAAATAATTATTATTTTAAAGTTTAATACAAATTAAAAGGCTCAAACATTTTTTGTTAAGAAAATATTTTTTCAATTTTTAAATTAGTAGAACTTATAATTACGCTTAGTTAATTAAGATATTCATTCCAATAAAATCGATTTTACTGTACAAATAGAGATCCGCTCTTTCTTCTAAAATATTTTTCTTTTCTTTTAATTAATAAGATCTTTTTTATGGTTAAATCTTATCCAATTCTTTTACTTAGTATGTCATTAAAAATCTTTTCAAATTTTCTTTTTTAAAAATTAATCAAAGATCAAATTTTCTTTTTTCTAAACCTATGACAAAATTATAAGAATCTTAATGGATTTTATTTAAAACATTAAATAAAATTAAAAAGACTCATAGCATTTAACTATATGTTTTAAACTTTATTTTAAATCTGAATCATCATTTTAGGTATTTAATAAAACAAAGACAAAAGCTTAAAAGATATCATGTCTCTCTCTCTCTAGGATGGTTATCATACTTCTCTTGAAAACTTCTCTACTACCTTATGGCCTCCTTATACCATAATATGCTCTTAACCTTTTACTGTCTCCTCTACTATATCCTCTGTGTCTCCATTTCTATTGCTCCATCCCGCCTCTTCTTGCTTTTGACATGCATTTCCAATCAAGCTTCACTTTTACCTCTTATAATCTCAATTAGTTTGTTTTCCATCAAACTACATGCATATTTATCCTTTTATTTTGCTCGTATTCTCACCCTTGAACTAGATATTGTCAATAGCAATTGCTTTGAAGCTGACAGAACCTACTATTATTAGCTATATAGACCTTTCTTATTTCTAGTTAGTGTCTGTATAATGTATTATTCTTGGATCCATTCCACCCCTCATTCCAAGCTTTTCCATGAGAGCCTTTTAAGAGTTAGCAACCCAACTCAGGGGATATAGGCCATTATAGGAGAAGAATAAGGTTCCCATTCCCTTCTCCATTAAACCATCCCTAAATTGGAAACATGTTGTTAGATAAAGTTCTAGTGAACCCCCTGAGCTATTGGCCTCCTAATAAATCCATGGTTCGTCTTTTTATCTCTCTAGGAGTGAAAATTCTAAAACAGGTGTTTGGATGTTTGTCTTCAACACTAAAGGGTTTTTTTCATTAGAAGAGACCTCTTTTCCCAGCAATGAATGATTGGGCTCACAGTAGTTAGATTCTCCTCAAAATTGAGGGTTAAAGAGATTTTGGATCAAGGCCTTGGCACATCCATAATTTTCCTATATTCCTTTAAATTTAGAGGCTAGTTATAAGCTTCAAAGCTATCAATCATGAGCATATTCTTATCTGGAATAATTTGTTTAACATGCCTTTAGAGTACTAATTTGCTAAAGGACTTAGTACTTCAACAGTTTCATTGGAAACTTGATTTATATAAAAGACACTATGACAATGAGGAAAAGAATCGGGTATGCTAAAGTGTCTTAATATCAAAATAAGTGATAATTTACCAGATACTAGTTTACTAATTACCATACCCCTAATGAGACTTAGATAAGATGGAACTTTATTTTGAGGATTTTACTAGGGTTTCGTACCAGTGAAAACCTACACTTAAACAATAAGGTAAGTGGTAATGATCAATAAGTTATCAAAAGAAAATCTCATATTATTTAGATTCTTCTCAAAATTGAGGGTTAAAGAGATCTTTGGATCAAAGCCTTAGCACATCCATAATTTTCCTATATTCCTTTAAATTTAGAGGCTAGTTATAAGCTTCAAAGCTATCAATCATGAGCATATTCTTATCTGGAATAATTTGTTTAACATGCCTTTAGAGTACTAATTTGCTAAAGGACTTAGTACTTCAACAGTTTCATTGGAAACTTGATTTATATAAAAGACACTATGACAATGAGGAAAAGAATCGGGTATGCTAAAGTGTCTTAATATCAAAATAAGTGATAATTTACCAGATACTAGTTTACTAATTACCATACCCCTAATGAGACTTAGATAAGATGGAACTTTATTTTGAGGATTGTACTAGGGTTTCATACCAGTGAAAACCTACACTTAAACAATAAGGTAAGTGGTAATGATCAATAAGTATGAGGTTTATTAAAGGGGATTATGAGGACCTGATGAACTTTGGATATTTAGACATAAGTGAATACAGGGGTTAATAAAGATATATAGTAGGAATAAGGTGGTGGGAGAAAGGAACATGAACTCAAGAAACAAAGAAACTGAAATGGTTGGGCAGGTCTAGCCTGAGGATAATGCCAAATTTATTACCAATTAAGAGCTCAACCTAGATAGTTAGAATTATGAATTGCTTAAGGAGGTTGAAGAAACTATAATGAAAAACCCATTGGAGGAAATAAAAATTGAGAGTAAAAATAGTATGAATAGGAATATTCAAACATCAAAATATAATGAGGAGGTTAGTAACGTGGATGGAGATAAATTAGACAAGTCAGGTAAGGAGTTTAGGATATAAAGTGGAAGGAAATCATCAAGGAGAAGAAGATCCAAGGGATCCACTTAATCTCCCTTTAAATTTTTATGGTGGCTTGGAATATCGAGGGCATAAACTGGCCCAAGAAACAATAGTCTTTAAAGGACTTCATTTTGGAAAATAAACATGTTTTAATGGGAATATTAGAAACAAAACGTAAATATGAATATATTTTGAAGCTAAAATTACTAGGAAATACTGGAAATTCTTGTTTAATCATAAGTGCCATCGCTTTAGTAGGATAGTGATTGTTTTCAACCCAAAGCTAGTAACGGTCAATATCATATAAACAAGTGATTAGTTGATGCACTTTGGGGTCTGGTTTCTACAAGAAATAGTAAGGGTGGCTATTTACTTTGAGCGAAGTTTAGGTTTCAAAGGTAAATAATTTTGGATGATCTCGTAAGAATTCATCCCACTAATAAGGAACCTTAAACGATCCTCAGAGATTTTAATAGTACCCTTTATTCATTGAAAGTTACAAGCAATGTTTGCTCAAGAAACTTCAAAGAGGTCTAAAAGAATGTGTGTATAATTTAAATGTGACTAACCTAAAATTCAAGGGGTGTTTTTATACATAGTGCAATAAGTAAAGCCAAGGATGGAGCTTAAGGCAAAAAAAACTAGATATGGCCTTAGTAAATAAGGATTGGTTGAAAAGATTATCAAGAAGAGTAAAACTACCATCACAAAGTTATTCTTAGACCTCTCCCTAATTATCATAAAGGGCTTATTCAATACGGGGATTTTGAGGAGATGACGAACTTGGATATTTAAAAAGAAGTGAATATGAGGGTCAAAAGAGAAATATACAGTAGGAATAAGGTGGTGAGAGAATAGAAGATGAACTCAGGCAACAAAGAAATTGAAATGGTAAGGTAAGTCCAGCCTGAGGACAATGCACAATCATTATCATCCAAAAGCTTAACCTAGACAGTTAGAATTATGAATTGCCTAAGCAGGGTAAAGAAATTAAAATGAAAAGCCCATTGGATTAAGACTCAAAATTGTATGGATGGGAATATTCAAACATTAAAAAACATAATGAGGAGGCTAATGACTCGGATATAAATAAATTTGACAAGTTAGGTAAGGAGTTTATGGCAGAAAGTAGAAGGAAATCAAAGAGGAAACGAACATCCAAGGGATGCATTCAATCTCCCTTTAAATTTTTATGGTCGCTTAGAATATAAGAAGAATCAACTGCCTTAAGAAACAATATTCCTTAAAGGACTTCATTTTGGAAAATAATCATGCTTTGATGGAGATCTTGGAAGCTAAATGCAAATAGGAATATATTTTGAAACTAAATCACTAGGAAAACACTGGGAATTCTTATTTAGTCACCAATACCATCACCATGGTAGGATAATGATTGTTTTTAACCCAAAGCTAGTAAAGGTCAACATACTATAAGCAAGTAATCAGTTGATGCACTTAGGGGTCTAGTTGTTATAGGAAGATGCAAAGGTAGCTATTTATTTTGTGTATGGATCCAATTTTAGGTTTCATAGAATTTTTTTTGGAATGATCTCATAAGAATAAATGCCACTAATAAAGATCGTTAGATGATGTATGGAGATTTTAATAGCACCCTCTATTCATCAAAAGTTATAGGCAATGTTTGCTCAAGAAACTTCAAAGAGGATTTAAAAGAATTTGTGGAGAAATCAGGTATGACTAAATTAAAATACGATGGGTGTTTATACAACCTGGCCCTAGTATATGAGGAATGACTAAAAAGACTTAAAAAGAGTAAAGCTACCTTTATAAAGCCCTTTTTCTTTGATCTTTCACTGATTATCATAAGGTCTTGTTCAATATGCAATTTTGAGGAGTTAATGAACCTGGATATTTAGAAAAAAGTGAATATGAGGATTAAAATATAAATACACGGTAGGAATAAGGTGGTGGGAGAAGGCAATAAAAACTCAGGAAATAAAGAAAATGAAATGGTAGGTTAGGTCTAGCTTGAGGACAATGGCACAATCATTACCAACTGAGAGATCAACATAGCCAGTTAGAATTATGAATTGTTTAAAGACGGTGAAGCAACTAAAATGAAAAACATTTGAAGAAAATAAAAATTGGACTCAAAATAATATGTATGCGAATATTCAAACATCAAAACATAATAAGGATGCTAGTAACTCAGATGGAGATGAATAGTTAAGTAGTTTGTGACATAAAGTATAAGGAAATCAAAGAGAAAAAGAAGATCCAAGGATCCACTCAATCTTCCTCTATATATTTATGATGGCTTGGAATGTGAGGGGCATCAAATGCCCTAAAGAACAATAGTCTTTGAAGGACTTTATTTTGGAAACTAAATATGCTTTTATAGAGATCTTGGAAACAAAATTCAAATAGGTTATATTTTGAAACTGAAATCACTAGGAAAAAATAAGGAATTCTTGTCTATTCACTAGTACCATCGCTATGGTAAGATAGTGATTGTTTTCAAACCAAAACTATTAAAGGTCAATATATTACAAGCAAATGATTAGTTAATGCCCTTAGAGGTCTGGGTACTATAGGAAAATGATAGCCATTTACTTTATGTATAGATCCAATCCAAGGTTTCAAAGGAAAATTTTTTAGAATGATCTCAACAGAATTGATGCCATTAATAAGGGTCCTTAAAAGATCCTTAGATATTTTTATAGTACCTTTTATTCATCTAAAGTTATAGACAATGCATGCTTAATAAAATTCAAGGAGTATCTAAAAGAATGTGTGGAGAAATTAGGTGTGAATAACCTAAAATGTGAGAGGTTTATATATATATAATGCAATAAGCAGAGCCAAGGATGGAGCATAAGTACAAAATTGGACAAAGCCTTGGTGAATGAGGATTGGCTAAAAATATTCAAGGAGAGTAAGTCTACCTTCATAAAACTATTATTCTTAGAGCTCTCACAAATTGTCATAAGGTGCTCTTTTAATATAAGTAGAAGGAGACATTCCTTTAGGTTTAGTAATTTCTTATAAATGATGAAGGACTTGAAGGGGTTATGCAAAGAGGATTACCCAAGCACATATCATAACATAAAGTTTAAATTAGTGTCAGGAAGTTTGATGCTATCAAAGAGGAACTTCAAATTTGAATGCTAGAAGAGCACGATCCTATATGGAAGTTTCGACTATAAATGCAACATTAGAGGCAATCTAAAAGGAAGTATATAAGAATCCAGGGGAACCCTATTGGTTAAATAAGAAGAAAAATTCTCTTAAGTCATACTTTAAAGTAATTAGGAACTTCAACTTTCTTCTTAAACAAAAGTCTAGATACTTATGTCTTAAGGAAGGAGATAGAGAAACCAAATTTTTCTACAAGGCTAACATGGACAGGAAGAATATAAACAAAATTACCTTAACGTTAAGGAATAGGGAATGTTGAGAAAAGGAGGTTCTAATAAAGGTTTTAATGATAACAAAACATAAGTACTAATAATAAGTTTAATGTTGTTGTTGAGATGGAATATGAGAGAAAAAATCTTCCTATATCCAAAGATTATGATAGAAAAGACAATGTTTGCTATCTTTAATATCAAGATCAAGTCAAGAAGAAGATTAAGATACATCAAGATTATTTCATGTATTACTTATTGTAAGCCCATCTTGATTCTCTTTGTTAGTCTAAAAGGCTCACTATGTATATATAATTCATTTCATTGCATATCATGAGTCGTTATATTCATTAAGAGGTATTAAAGCTTTTATTTTTAATGTAAAAACCTCTTGATCTTTCAAATAATCTTTGAAAAACATTTTGCAGTGTCTTTAATCATAATGAAATTAATCAAATTGATTTTGAATATTTGAAGGTGTTAAAAGCATGTTTTTGAGGTGTTTGGTCGACCTATATAGGTCAATGGTTGACCAATATAGGATTCAACTGTTAAAGTTTAAATATCTAAAGTTTGTTACAACACTGGTTAATATATTGGTTAACTAGTCTATCCTATTGGTCAACCAAGATCCTTTAATAGTTGATCAATGTTCCAAAGGCTGGTGAATCTAGACCTTTTAATGGATATTAGTCAACCATTATAGCATATTGGTTAACCAATGCACTGAATATACCATTGTAACCATTGGCTCTTAGCTCCAATGATTATTTTGGATCCTAAAATATTATAAATAGGTGTTGTTTTTAGTACCAAGAAGCTTTAAAATGTCCTATACACACATTTCTAATTATTTTTAATCATCTGAGCATTCATTGTCTCATTTTGAGCTTATGAGCCTTTTTGTGATTATCAAAGTTTCCAAGTGAGCAAGTTTGAGTTGTAATCTATTTTTGAGGTATATGATCATTGTATTAGGTTAATCTAAACTTGGCTTAGGTTTCCTCTTTACCTTGAAGTAAGATTGAAAAGGGGGTTCCTCTTTGCCAAAATAAAAGATTGCACAAAGAGTATTCTTCACCTTGAAAGAAGAATTATAGTGGAAATCCAAGACAAGTCTTTAAGTAGACGTAAGCAAAAATTGTTCACTTAACCTCTATAACTCAATTTATGTTTCCCTTCCCCTACTCTTTACTTTGTTTTTTACTAGTATAATTAAATTCATTTACTTTTATTTCATTTTTCAGATTGTGATAAAATTTAGACATCATTTTATAAGTTAGTATAGTTTAACTAAAATCTTGAATTTATTCAATTCACCACTTTTAGGTGCCATTAGGGAATAATAAGTGGTATCAAAGTGGGTCTATAGGGCTATTTTTTTGAAGTAAATCCTATAGAAAGGGTCATAATAGCATACTTAGAAGCATATTTATCATCTTTTAACTAAAAGGGTCAAAACATCAATAAAACCCCTTTCTTTAATAAAAATGACTACCTTTATTGGAAAAACAAGAATGAAATTTTCTTGATGGAAAAATATGTCGATACATTTCTAATAGAGTTATAAATGATGGAAAACTTCCCAAGTTGATAGGAATGGGATCCCCAAGATAAAAGATTAATTTCTTTTACTAGTAAAGTTGCCCATATTCTTTTTATACATTAGGAAGAAATAAATTCAATAGATTATCTATGTGTGGAATAACTCACAAAATTTAGCAAACACTAAAACTTACTTATGAAGTTAAGAAAAGAAAAGTTAGTATGCGAACTCACCAATATGAATTGTTTCAAATAAAACATGATGAAAGCATTTCTAGTATGTATACTAGATTTGTTGTTATTATTAATGCTCTCAAGGGTCTTAGAAAGACCTATACTAACATTGAAATGGTGAGAAAGTTTCTTAGGTCACTACCGAAAACATGGGAAGCTAAAATGACAGCCATACTAAAAGCTAGAGACCTAATAACTCTACCATTAGAGGAGCTTACTAGATCTTTGCTTACACAGGAAATTAAGCTCTAAGAGACATAAAAAGAATCACCACTTGCTAAGAAAAACAAATTAACATTCAAAGTCTCAAAGTAAGAATCAAGTGACAAGAAAGAGATACTGCCTAGTGAAAGTGATGTAGAAGATATTACCCTGGTCATTAGAAAATTTAAGAAATTCTTGAAGAAGAATTAAAGAAGAAAGGAATAAAAAGGTGCTAAGATGGATTCAAAATGTAAATCAAATAATATTATTTGCTTTGAATATAAGAAACCTCGACATATGAAGTCTTAATGCCCTCCTTAAAGAAAGTAACAAATTTAAAAGAAATGAAAGAAGGAAAAAAGGGACAAAGGAAAAAAGAAGGCACTCAAATCCTTTACTTAAAATGATACAAGAGACCCTAAAAGTGAATGTTCTAAAAGGGATGTAGCTCATATTTGCTTTATGGAAAAAAATGATGATGAGGTACTCTCTAACTCTAAATCATGTGATAATGATAACAGTAACATTGATTTGACATGTGACAAACTTATTAAGAGTTGAAATTATAATCATGAAAAAGAAAAGGCTATCATCTGACTCAAAGAAGTTCAAAAGAATATAGATGTATGCATTGGTGAAAATGAAAAGATAAAGAGTGAATTACATAATATCAAAGCTTCTGAAAGTGTATCCATAGATAAAAGCATGAGAATGAAGAGTTGAAGAAGGAAGTTGATTCTCACAAGGACTCATTGTCCAAGTTCATTAAAGGAAGTGAGAAACTAGAAAACATGTTAAGAGTTCAAAATAATTCTAAAAGTAGGCATGGAATTCGATATAGTCATAAAAATGCTTCCAACACCAAAACTGCTTTTGTCAAAGGAAAGCATTTATATAATAAAGAACCAATGCCTAGGATTACAAATGAATATAGAGCATCCATATCTAAGCACACATATGGCACACTCACTAGGGCGCACGTTAAGAGTAAACCTCATGCTTTCATATATCATTCACACTGTAGACTGAGAATTTAACACTCTTAAGGAAAGAATAGGTATAATTTCTATACAAAAACATATGATGACATGCAATCCCATTCATACCACGTTAGTCTTACACCAAGCATAATTATATGATATATGTCCACACTCCAAACAAGCCTCACAATAATAAAAGAAACATAATCCATATATACAATTATGCTAGAAATTTTCATTATCCAAACAGAGCCAAATCACTCTCATAAAGAAGAAGTTTCTATGACTCATATGCCTATAGAAGAACAAGGAATGAATTTTTACATCAAAGTTATAATGTCAAGAAGAAGACTAATAACTAAGGACCCAAACGCATTTAGGTACCTGAAACATATTTATTGGATTGTTTTGTATGGTTTTAAGAAAAAGAGGAACAAACAGTATATAGTGATGTATCCTAATTTTCAACTCTTATAGACAAAGATGGAGATTTTGTCACTTTTGGAG
The DNA here is from genome assembly GCA_027563885.1 of Erythroxylum longipes. NCBI lineage: Eukaryota > Viridiplantae > Streptophyta > Magnoliopsida > Malpighiales > Erythroxylaceae > Erythroxylum > Erythroxylum longipes. The sequence continues at coordinate 24,857,681 of JAOQMS010000178.1, read as the reverse complement.
ATAATGCCAAGGGTAAGATAATTAGCATCAACAAAGTTGGTAAGAAAAACTACATAATTATTGATAATGTACTTTTAGTTGATGGATTAAACCATAACTTGTTAAGTGTGAACCAATTATGTGACATAGGCTATAAAATATGCTTTAAAAGGAGATCATGCATTGTATCTAAAGTAGTTGACAATAGAATTGCATTTTTTTGAAAAAAAAAGGAAACATATATACAATTGATCTTGATGCTTTCTCTAACTAAGATATGAAGTGTCTAATGTCTATTAGTAAAGATGCATGGATTTGGTATAAGAGACATAGACATGCAAGCATGAAACTCATCTCCGACGTCATCTTAAAAAAAACTTATAAATGGGCTCCTAAAGGTCAAATTTGAGAAAGAAAAGATTTGTGGAACTTCTTAAATGGGAAAGCAAACCAAAAGCTCGTTCTAAATTAAAAAGTTGATAACTTATACTAGACTTTTGCAATTACTTCATATGGATTTGTTTGGACCAATCAGGGTTACTATCTTAAATGGTAAATTTTATGCTTAGTAGTTGATGATTTTAGTAGATTCACTTGGACCTTATTCTTAGCTAATAAAGATGAATGTTTTGGGGCGTTTTTCAAATTTGTCAAAATTATCAAAATTGTGCACAATAAAAAGGAAATTTCTATTACTTCTATTAAGAGTGAACATATCAGGGAATTTGAAAATGAAAATTTTGAAACCTTTTATGAAGATAATGTTATCTTTCACATTTTTTCTTCTCTAAGAAGCCTTTGGCAAACTAGAGTTATTGAAAGGAAAAAAGTGGCCTTATAAGAAATGGCTAGAACCATGATCATTAAGTATGACCTTCTTAAGTATTTTTGAAAAGGCAGTTGCCACCATATGTCACATTTCAAATAGAGTCTACATAAGACCAACCTTTTATAAAAACCCCTATGAACTTTAACATTGAAAGAAGCAAAAAATCAATTACTTCAAAGTTTTTAGTTGTAAATGCTATATCTTGAATATTAAAGATAACTTAGGGAAATTTGATTCCAAAATGGATGAAGGGATTTTTTTTGGGTATTCCTTAACTAGCAAAGTATATAGGGTGTTTAATAGGAAGAGCCTTACTATTGAAGAATCCATCCGTGTTGTCTTTGATGAATCTAACCCACTTATATCCCAAAAGTCCTTAAAGATAATAATACAAGTATATCTAAAGAACTAAAGTTACTAGCCCTTAAAGGAAACAAAAATGATCACCAACAAGTTGCTCATGAACTCATTATTGAGCTAAGTGAGTGAAATACAAAGGATGAGGAAATCCTGAGAGATTGGAAATAAAAGAAGATCCATCCTTGAAATAAAATTTAGGTGATGTTTAATAAGTGGTAATCACTAGATCTCATCTTGAAGATTTATCTCATTGCTTTCCTTTCTCTAGTTGAACCTAAGATAATATATGAGGCCCTTAATTATAAAAGTTGGGTTCTATCTACAAATGAGGAGTTAAACCAATATGAGAGGAATAAAGTGTGAAATTTAATACCTAGACCTAATGATCACCAAACTATAAGTATCAAGTGGGTCTTTAAAAATAAATTAGATTAGTCAAGCCTTATTATAAGAAATAAAGCTACATCTGTAACAAAGGGGTACAATTAAAAAGAGGGTATAGAATTTGAGAAAAACTTTGCTCCAATTGTTAGGCTAGAAGCCATTAGGCTCTTACCTGTGTTTGTATCTTATATGAATTTCAAATTGTTTCAAAAGGAAGTTAAAAGTTCTATTTTCAATGGCTTCATTAAAGAATAATTAATGTTGGTCAACATCCCCATTTTGAAAAATATGATGCATCCAACCATTGCCTGTAAACTTTAAGCTTGATATGATAGGCTACATGTATTTCTTTTAGAAAATGGATTCTCTAAAAGCAATCAGACATTACATTTATTATTAAAATGCACAAGTATGATATCCTAAATTTTCAAATTTATATGATATTATTTTTGGTGCTACTAATGAGAATATATGTAAAGAATTTCCAAATGTATAAGTAGGGAGTTCAAGATCAGCATGAATGTAAGATCAACATGATATGAGAACTTAACTTCTTTTTTAGACTTCAATTCAAACAAATAAAGGAAGGTATCTTTATAAATCAAGAAAAAATACTCCAAAGAATTACTCAAATGTTTTATAATGGACTAAGCTAAACCATTAGGGACACTTATAAGCATTATAAGAAAATTGAATAAAGATGAAAAGGGTGAGCCAGTGGATTTAAAGCTTTATTGAGGTACAATTGGTAGCTTACTTTATCTTACAACAAGTAAGCCCAATATCATGTTTAATGTTTGCCTATGCATTAGATTTCAATTAAGCCCTAGAGAATCACATATATCATAAGTTAAGTGCATCCTTAGATACTTATGTCAAACCATTTTATTAAGACTTTGGTACCCTAAAAATATATTATTTAAGTTAATTGGTTATTCAGATGCAATTTTTTTATTATCAAGTTATAAGAAATGAATTAGTTCTTATTTATTAAGAAACAAAGTTCAATTGTTTTATCTATAGAGGAAGCCAAATATATGGTGGCTAACAATTATCAGGCTCAAATCTTTTGGTTTAGATAATAACTTAGAGACTATGTATTAGACCTTGATAAAATACCAGTTAAGTGTGATAATACTAGTGTCATTTGCCTTACACAAAATCCTATTCAATATTCTAGGACCAAAAACTTAAGAAATTAAGTATCATTTCATTAAAGATCATGTGCAAGATGGAGATATTAAATTAGAGTTCATGGATACACAATAATAATCGGCTAAAATTTTATTAAACATACAAGTGAGGATAGATTTTGTTCAATTAGAAGAGAAGTAAGGATGATTGATGGAAATTCCATTAGACAAATGCCTTTAAAGTTATTTTTTGAGTTAACATATATTACTTCTCTTTAATTTGATCTCTAAGAACTTTAATGTGTGGGTCAACAGAATGAATAATTGACTAATACCTATATTGGTCAACCAATATCCTTAAAACAACTAAATTAATTCTTTCTTAAGAGCTTGTTCCAAGTTTGGTAGCATAACTAGTACCCTAACCAATTAGACTAATCAACTAGTTCTCCTTAGTGTTAACAAATATTGCTAAATCTATAATTCATTTTCTTTTTTGAGTGTTTTTGGAGAATCTGATCACATATAATGGTCGATCAAATACACTAACTAGTCAACCAATGTCTTAAACTGGTAAGTTTTAGAGAGTTTGAAGCTATATCGGTCACGAACTTTAATTGACCAATAACATATACCGGTTGACCAATTACATATATGGTCAACCAATAAATACGTTTCTTAAAGCTTAGACAGTCCTTCTTTCTTCTATACCACTCCCATTTTTTAGTTTTCCTCTTTCTCTCTGTAAAATATTCTTCTAAAATCCTAACATCCACTTTACCATTGTATCTGACCTTCATCTCTGGTGCCAACCTCCTCCCTCCATAATGCTTCTATAGTAAGTGATATAAGCTTCCTCCATAATGTCAACCTTCTCCAGTATTAACTTTTCTTCTTTGGTGAGATTCAGGCGCTTTATCTGATGCCAAACAATTGCCTCATACTCTAAAATGTCTACAAATTATCCTCCAAACCCCCATTCATTCCACATCCTTAACAGTACTTATTTGGGATTTTCCTAGTTTTATCTTTCCTTTACTCAATTAATGATTTCATTAACAACTAATCTCAATTGCCACCATGTTTATGCATTCAATTTCAATTATAACACTATAAATTGCATTAATTTAGCAATTAGAGCCAATTAGGGTCTTATAATTAGGAATTATTTAATTTCATGTAAATTGCATTGAAATTTTCAAAATTAGAGGATCGCTAGATCAATTCATCACTAATTTAAGCTTTATTTACTCTCAATTGATTTGAAGTATTTTAAGTTTTTCCAAATTTAAATTTATAGTATTCTTGTTTAAATCAATTTTGAGGCAATTTTGAGGATTTCCATATTATGAATTACTTTTTCAAAATTAAAGGTTTATTAATTAATTTTATGATTGATTTATATTTTTTTACTATGGGTTGTCTTACATTGTGCTTAATTTTATCCCAATTGAAATTTTTGATTGCATTGTCATTGTGCTTAATTTTATCCAAATTGAAATTTTTGATTGTATTGCTTGCATGATAATTGGGAATTTCTTCTTTATACATTACTTTTCAAAACTGAAACTTTCTTAATTCAATTCATAACTGATTTACATTATTAATCATTGGTTTAAGTGCATTTTACAATCTTTACATCTATTCATTTTTTATATGCATCTTGTAGTACTTATCCATGCTATGCAATGATAGATGAATAATTGAGGATTATAGAATTGAGATTACGGATGTACGACTTTTATCTTGTTAGTGATCCTTCATACCTAACCTTTATTATCCTTTTGAGCATTTTCCTTTATGCTTATTCTTTCACTTAAACTTATGTAAAAAACTACCTGGAACCTAACTTATACACCTACGAATCTTACACAAGGTAAAGCCTACCTACACATCCTCTAGGAATCTTATAAGCACTTTGATACCAATTCTTCTAAATTTCAAGATTATGATTCTCAATAACTACATAAAAATCGTGTTATATCTCTTTTTAGTTCAGAATAATTCGAGGATTATAGTCTTGTTAGTTATTTCATTGATCAAGGGAGGGAATCCCTTCTTACCACACTTATAAGATCAATCCCACCAATGTTTGGCTTTTCTATACAAATCTCCTCCCAAAATAATTCAAGGTGACACCTAAATCTTCTCCACCATTAGTAGCATTGACATTCATCCCACCTTTGATCTTATAAATAAGATCTTAGGCATCCTCATTCTTGAACACCCTTTTTATTGTAGTTGCTGCACCAAATAAGCCAATTGACTATATTCTATCCTTGATTAGGTCAAGATTATCTTTAAATGTCCCAATGCAAGGATCTACATAAAACCTAATAATGTTCATGGCTTCAATGTTATTCCTTATTTCCACTATCTTTTTGTTAAATATATTTTTTTCTCTATTAGTGGGCATCTTACCTTCTTAAGACATAATGATTTATGGTTCCAATATACTCTTATTCTAGGAAACTGTCATCACCCTATGGTCCTAATAAGCCTCTATTGAGCAACATCGTTGAGCTAGTTATAGATGATAAGGCCACCACCTCTCAACCACGTCATCGCTCCCCACTAAATGTTAGTCTCACAACCATTGAGTATCAGTTTACCATCTTGTGAGAAGAGATTGATTTTTCTAAGACATCATGATGCATCGACTTAATGAACTGTACAGTTTGATTAAATTTTGTTTCACTACTTCAATTAGTTGACTCTTTTTTATGTTTCCAAAAAGGGTGAGAAAAAATTTTGTGATATTAAAGGGATATGCTACAATCCAAGGAGAGTACATGTAATTTTATATATTTTATGTGATGGATGTATTTATGTTTCTTTGACAATGTCTATTTTCATTAATTCTTGTTAAATATTGAATTGTGTTTGATATGGATTTATATTTTATGCACAAATTAAGGGGGAACTAATTATTATCTTGATATTGGTTGTTATTTGTCTGATTAGATTCTTACATTACTTTTTAATATCATAAATGTATTCTCATCATTAAAAGGGGGAAATTATTAAACTAATGGAGGTTATAATCGAAAAGGCTTACTATGTATAAACACTTCATTTCATTTAATATCATGAGTATTTACATTCATTAAAAGGTATTGAAGCTTTTGTTTTTAATATAGAAGTCTTTTGATCTTTCAAATAATCTTTGGAAAACTTTTTGGAGTGTCTTAAATCATAATGGCATTAATCAAATTGAGTTTGAATATTTGAAAGAGTTACAATCATATTTTTGAGGTGTTTGGTAGACCTATATGGGTTAGTGATTGATCAATATAAGATTAATTAAAATTTAAATATTGAGCATTTGCTGTAACACTGGTTGATATAATAATTGACCAATCTGTCATATTAGTCAACTAGTATCTTTACTGGTCGACCAATGTTCCAACAATTAGTGAATATGGAGCTTTTAATGCATACTGATTGATTAGTATGCTATATAGATCAGTTAATGCGTTAAATATAGCCATTGTAATGGCTAGTTCTTGGCTCTAATGGTTGTTTTAGGTCCCAAAACACTATAACTAGGTGTTTTGTCATTTTTTTTGTATTAAGAAGCTTTTTGAGTGTCCTATATATACACACATTTTAAAGTATTTTTAAATCATTTAAGCATTTACAGTCTCATTTTGAGTGTGTGAGCCTTTTTGTAATCATCAGAGTATTTAAATGAACAAGTTTAAGTTGTAATATTTTTTGGGGTATGTGATCATTGTATTGGGTTGATTTGAAAATGGTTTGGGGTTCCTATCTACCTTGATGAAAACTTAAAAAGGATGTTCCTCTTTGCCAAAATAAATGATTGTACAAAGAGTATTATTTGCCTTGAGAGAAGAATTATAGTAGAAATCTAATACGCATATTGGGAATGAATATAGGCAAGGATTGTTTCTTGAACCACTATAAACTGATTTGCATTTCTCTTCCCGTAGTCTTTACTTTATTGCTTATAAGCATAACTAAATTCATTTACTTTTATTTCATTCTTCCATTTGTGATAATTTGTAGACATTTTTTATAGTTTAAAATAATTTAATTAAAATCTAGAATTCACCTAATTCACCTCCCTCTTAGGTGTCATTAGAGAATAGTAGGGAAGTTGTTAGTTAACATAAGGAACTTAAAAGTGAAGAATATGCCTTGTTTAGGAATTGTTTGGGAGTAAAAATTCAATCTAGTTCCATAAGTCAGATTATGAAATCCTTCATATCTAATTGATTCATTAAGGAAGAAGTGAAAATGTTGAGGGGTCCTATCAATGCTAAAGAAGTGGAGAGAGTGATTTGAGATAAACTTAGAGAAGGACCTATGTCTAAATGAATTTAATGGATGTTTTTACTTTAAGGTATGTCCTTGCATAAAGTCTATTTATAACCTAATGGCATACTTTTACACATTCAAGTAGCTGTTTGGACAGAGGCTAAACACTAGTAAAAGTTGCACGATAATAAGATTAATGAAGCACAACATTTCTCGGGATCATAGTTTTAAATTTCATAATAGATGTAAAACGATTGATCTTTTCTTCCTTTCCTTTACTAATGATCTCTTTCTATTCTCTAAAGCTCATGAAAAGTCTATTTGTAACATAATGGCATACTTTTAAATATTCAAGCAACTGTTTGGACTGAGGCTAAATACTAGTAAAAGTTACATGTTACTCACTAATAATGCCTAATAGTACGTAAGTTGGTTTTCATCTATTACCAGTATATACGTTAAATACACTCCATTTATATATCTTTGGTTACCAACATCTACAAGGAAACTACAACTCAGGGATTAAAAGTCTCTCTTGAAAAATGTCTAAAGAAGATTGGAAAAAAATGGTGTAATAAGTTACTACCTTATGTTGGTAGAGTTTAGTTGACAAAATCTATGTTGAATTCTCACCATATGCATTTATCATTGCATGTGTTCCTATATAAGGAACTATTTAAGGCATTGGAGAGACTTTTAAGGTTTTCCTATAGAAAAGTAGGCAAACCAGTAGTTATAATGCTAAGGTGGCTTACTTTGAAGTCAGTAAACCAAGGGTTGGGGGTGCTAAACATAACTCATTTAAACCTTAGGGCCTGTTTGGTTGGATGTTAATTAACGGAACGGAACGGAACGAAATGGAACGATTTATAATAGAATGGAATGTAATATAGTGAAAAGTTGTTTGAGAAGGATGGAATGATTCATAATGTAACGTAGTGAAACATTGTTTGGAAGATGGATGGAATGTAATGTAATGTAATGTATAATAAATGACTATTATACCCCTGATATTAAAATGGTTGTTACAAAAGGTTTAACGCTGTGATTTTAAAACAGAAATCATGTCCAATTAAAAAGTCACATATAAACGTGACAAATAATTTTTTATATATTTTCTATTTTAAAATAATAAAAAATTTAATAAAAGTTTTATTATTATTATTAAATATATACAATTTATTATTAATTATATAAAAATATTATTATTGATTATTTAATAAATTTTATTCTATTATGTGTGATTTATATTTAAAAAGTATTTATTTATATTTTTATTTATATACAAATATATACAAATAATTAAAAATAATTTTTTATATATTTTCTTTTTTCATTAATAAAATTTTTATTAAATTTTTATTATTAATTATATATAATTTTTATTAATAATATAAAAACATTATTATTAGGGTAAGGAGAAATAATATAAAATATTATAAATTATATACGAGGGGTTAGGATTAGAAGAAATAATTGATATTAAGAAAAATTATTGAGGATATATTAGTTAGAATGTACTTATTAGTTTACGTTCCATCCTAAACCTCCCAAATCGGAGGTTTCATATTTTCACTGTTTAGGATGGAATGGAACGTAACATGAAACCCTCCGCTTTCATCCCATTTCATTTCATTCCATTATGAAACCCTTAACCAAATGATGGAAGTGTGTTACGTTACGTTCTGTTCCATTACAAACCCTCCAACCAAACAGACCCTTAGCAACCAGGTATCACGACCAAAAGATTATAGTCAAATAGAGAAGAAAACAATCTATATATTTTAGATGGGTTCATTGTACTTCTTGAAGGGTAAAAGTATATAGGAGATCAACCATAAGCCTTCCTTCTTGTGATTTATATCCTAATTACTCAAGGAACAAGCTAGTAAATACTTTTAAATTCTTGGTGGGAAATGGGGAGACAAATTCTCTATACTTTAATAAATAGACCTTTATGCCATACTTAACTTATGACCAGACTTCTAGAGAGGCACCCTAACTAAAAAGTGAAAACATATATTATGGAAAGCCAATGGAGTAACTGCATGATGGAACTCATGCATATTCTATTAGGAAATGAACTGGACATAAGAAATGCATACTAATATGTTTGTAATGGTAATGGTCACCCTTAAGGTAAATTTACAAATAGATCATACAAAAAGGTTCTTAAAATGTGGGGTCAAAAGGTAGAGTGGTATAGGTTAATCTGGAGCAAAAATCAGCTTCCAAATGGTTGCATTTCTAATGTGGTTGTTTGTTAAGAACATATTTGACACTATAGATAAATTAACATTTCTAAATTTTACTAATAAATTCCATCTTTGTAAAAGGGGACTCCAAATCTCTAGTTCACTTATTCTTCAATTGTATATTCTCTTAAACACTACAAGAAAATTATGAATTAACGACGGAACTTTTTCGACGGATAAAAAACTATAGCTATTTACCAACGGAAAACAATAATCCGTCGGTAAATACGTTATACTGTTTATATATAGCGACGGAAATATATTACCATCGGCAATAATGGAGGGGATGAATTTCACACAAAATCTCCGACGACATATAGCGACGACACAACCTTTACCGTCAGCAAAAATTGCGAGAATGCTTCCTGTAATTTAATTGCTTCGGAAGTTTACCGACGGCACATAGTCCTTTGGTAAGTTATGCTCAGTGTCTGCTATTCATCGACAGAATATCATCCATCGGTAAACTTTAAGTTTACCGATGACGTAACCATGACCATCGGTAATAATTGTGAGAATTTTTTTCGCAACTAACTAGCTTTGGACATTTACCGATAGAATAGGTACCGTCGGTAAATGTGGTTTAGCTTCTATTATATACTGACGTAATGTGTTCCATCGGTATACATTAAATTAACTTTACCGACGTAAATTTGGTTCCGTCGTAAAATGTAACGGCAACCAGACGCGGTCAAGTAATTAGGAAATTTAAATACCAATGGAATAAATAATTAAGAAATTTAAATACCGATGAAATGTATATTCCGTCGGTAAATGTTGACTAGTTAATAAATCAAACGACGACGAAATGTATATTCCGTCGGTAAATGTTGACTAGTTAATAAATCAAACGACGTCGTTTGGTTTAGGTTCATCGTCTTTAAGACGACGTAGAAACCCCCCCCCCCCATTTCTTCCCCTTCCTTGCATTTTTCGGCCGTTTTCTGACCGTTTTCTGGGTCATCGTGCGTCGTTTAAGGTAAGCTCTCTAATAGGTGTATTATTTCTTTAAAAAATGCATGTTTTTAGTGTTAACCGTGGGTGTTTGGCTGATAAAATTTTGCTTGATTATTGTTATTGTTTGTGGTTTTTTTGTGTCATTGTTGGTTGATTTGTTGTTTATATGTGTTATTGTTAGTAAATAATGGAAAAATGCAATTGA
>JAOQMS010000178.1:24827429-24839817 GCA_027563885.1 Erythroxylum longipes | reverse complement strand
ATTTGATTAAATAATTAAAATATATTTCAAATAAAATATATTTTAAATTATTTATTTTAAAAATACAATAATTCTATGGATAATTTATTAATAAATATTATATAAGAGACTAAAATAAATTTAATTAATTAAAAATAGTTTATCTTTAAATTTTATCTAATATGTAATTATCATCAATAATAAAAATATAAATACATTGATATTAACAACCAAATATTTTTTGTTTTTATTTGAAAGAAAAACAAAACTAAAAACAAAAATTAAAAACTACATTAGAAAAACAGAAATAGGGCCAAAAGGTGTCAAATTTTTTGTTTGACAAAATATATTATCTCTAAAATATTGAGTTTTATAATCCATTTTAATTAATGAAATTTTAGTTTTTCAAGTATAAAAAAAATAAAATAGATTTTAAATGGATCATGTATTTAGTATCAAATTATAAATTATGCAATTATAAACACATTTGTTTTAATACAATTACTCCCATTTGTGAAATCAACATCATTATTCATTATCATAGTTTTCCATTGAATTGGAACTAAGAAAGAATTACACCACAACACAACATTTGGCCATTGAATAATACATTATACTTGTGAAGAGAACACGACATCAATTTGGCAACGACAAGTGTGAAGGACAATCCAAAGCCATGTGCACTACATGCAAAAAACAAAGATTCACATTAAATCAAATCAGCTGTGATCGTTGTCCTCAGCCAAACAACATCTTGCATTTCATGCAAAACAAAAGCCCCTTGTAAGATTATGGCAAGGACCAAGATGCATGTGACCAATTATTTAAAATTTGGAGCCAGCTTAGATTCTCCTATATGGCTTCAAGTATCTGTAAATCCTTCCTCCGTTATCATCCTTAATGTGGAACATGTATGCAATCCAGATGAAGTATGGTTTTCTAAATTGTGAACACTTCTTCCACTCTTAACTACCATGCAATAATTCGACGTGGATCAGAAGCTCCTTGCAAAGTTACAGCAAGAACCAAATTGAGTGTAACCAATTGCTCATGATTTGGAGCCAACATGGCTTCCCTTTTGCAGTTCCATGTGACGAGTAAGTCCTTACTCCACTGTCTCCCTTAAACACCAACCTGTATGGAAATAAATTGAGGCATGTTTTTCTAAATGTTAAATGCTTCTTCCTGCTTTAGACAACTATGCAATATCTTACTTCCAGCCTCTATCATTGTATGTGAACGTGGTAAGTCTTTATCCTACTCTCTATGCATGCAATATATGCCCACTTAGCTCCTTAGATTCTTTACAAATAATCAGTTGCTCTCTTATGCCAGCAAAATCCTGATTCAATGTTGTTTCTACTTGTCTCTCTTATTGTTTGAATCTCCTGGCATTCCTTTATTTCTATACAGTTTACATGCAACCAAAGGAAATTGGATAGGCAATAAAATAACCTTTAGAGATCATCTTGTAGTTGTTTAACAGCCATAGGATAATCTCCGAGAAGCTTCCTAGGTCTCCAATTCTTAAGTTTCTTATCGTGCTTAATTATGGCATTAGAGTAGCTAAATTAATGAAAAAAAAGTGCCGCAAAGTTTCAGCTTCTAATCCACGTAGAATGCAAGTGTACGATCTTGCATATAGAGAAAGTAAAATCTCTTTATTATGCAATGTCTGTTGTTAGCTATCAACCACATAAGAAATGAATCTCTAGGCATATATAAGATTCTTATCCCATACAAGTTTGAGCCAACCCACAATCTGACCTCTTAGTTTAATCCACTCCCTACAAGCTTTATTTATGAATTTATCATTTAAGTGACTATTCAATTTATCATTTAAGTGATTATTCTATGTATAACAATCACTTAGCTTAATATTAAATAATATATATTTAGTTAATAGTAAACTAGATTATGAGAAAAAACAAAACAAAAAACCACATTTGTAGTTTTCATAAAATTTGAAAACTGAAAGAAACTAAAACTAAAAGAAAGATGAAATGTTCAAACAAATAAGTCTTTTTATTATATTTGAAAAAAATAAAAAATAAAAATGGAAATAAGTAGGCCTTAAGGTATCATCCTCGATCCTACAACTTATACCAAGTTCAATTGAGCTTTTTAGCTTAAGTAATTAAGTGCGGAACCAAAAGTGAGAAGCTTTGTTTTTAAATGCCCAAATACTTTTCCCTTTCAATATATAGTTATGCATCCACCTTACTCATATTTATTCTTTATCTACTAAAACTCTTTAAAGTCTTTTAGTTATCAAAACCTTATTGTTTACAATTATAGGAGTGGTACTAAATCCCTCCATGAAAGGGTTTATATACCTCCGACTGTTTGATCTTAGCATTATATTTACTAGCACTAATTTTGCCCCACTCATTATCCCCTTAATGGTCATGATTAAGTCATTGGATAGAAACATATGTGCACTCCAATAAATATGCATAGAGTTGACCATAGATTTGATAAATTGGATTTCAACATCAAATAAGAGCTCCTTATTAATCCAACCACCTAATTTCTTTCGAATATTTTCCAATAGAGGCAAACACTCTCTGAATTTTAATTGCCTTGTCACCAATGGTAATCACAAATACATTAGAGGAGGGCCTTTAGTAGCCATACTAGCTAGTGCTCTAAGAACCAATATCAAACCCGAATCCATAATATTTTAAACCCAGCATCCATATTAGTGCCAATTGTTTAGAACTTTTACGCATAATAAAGCAGTGCATAATCGATGCCTAACACCAAGTAATAATTGGTGCTTATTTTATTTTGTAACTTTTCGCTTTAAAAGCACGATAAATCTGGCAAAATATTATTCTTGTCCTGCTTCTTAACTACTTCCATACAATGCATAACTGACACTTATCCCCTTATCACACCTAGCACTAGTTATGTCTTCTATCCCAATTAGTCCACTTTTTCGAAATATTTCATCTTCAATTGACTCTTGATGTCTTTTATAAAGTTGTTTCCCTTCTAGTTAACTTCTAATTGACTATAAATTCTCCTCGGTCGGACAATTATGGAGAAAGTTACACTTAAATATGTATGTTTTCTCTTTAAACTCATCACCTACGAGATAATAAAATAAACATAGAAAAAATCATATAATATGTATAAAACATGATATAAAAGTGTCAAATATCAAGTACTTTAACCCTAAATAACATGTAAAATATATATTTTTCAACCACAAAAGCATGTACATAATCATGTTTAATTATACCTAAAAGGAAATAGTCTCTTATATGAGAGTGTGTCATTCCATATCATTCATAATAGCATTTATCATATCCAAAAATACAAATAATAGACATGGTTTTATACATAGGCATACGTTAATTCGTTTCCTTCATAATGTGTTTTTTAAATGCTAACATAAATTTGGTTGATCATATAACTATGTAATTGATTGTGTTGTGAATAACAATAACAATTGATTTTGTTGTGAATAACAATAACAAAAATGATTTTATACATAGTCATCTGTTAATTCATGTCTTTCATATTGTCCCTTTAAAATATTAAATATGAACACGATTGACCATATAAGAATGTGCTTAACCATTTTTAATAAGACTTAAAAATGACATAGTGTTATAGCGTTGTACCATTTCATGTCATTCATAATGACCGTTTAAAATTCAAACATGAGTACAGTTGATATATGGTCATATAGTTAACTGTGTATAAAAATAAAAATAATGGGTATGATTTTGAATATAGGGATATGTTAATTCTTTTCCTTCCTTTTTCCTTTAAAATTTTTTAACATAAATATGGTTGACCATAAGTGTAGTTAACGATTTCTAACAAAAATTGTAACGAATTTAATTATGCAAGAATGAATCAATCCATGTTCTTTATAATTTTATTTTAGATAAGTGAATGTTTTATTAATATGTAAATGAATGATGGTACCTTTTTTTTTTAATATAAAGGCATGATATTCTTTGTATTTAATCGTGGTATTCCCATTTTAAATGTAAGTGTTACTTATCTTTAATGGATGATGGAGTGGAATTCCGAACATAAGCGTGGTATTAGATATATATTGCCTTGGTATGATTTATATTGAGGAATGATTTTCTTTGTACTTAGTCATTGCATTCTAATTTAAAAGTTTATATGTTACTTATCTATAATGAATGATAGTATTTTTGTACAAAAGCACAATATTACATTTATAATGTCTTAGTATATTTTGTATTGAGACATGATATTCTTTATACTCAGTGATGATATTCCTATTTTCATGTTCATATGTTACTTACCTATAATGAATAATGGTATGTGTTTTTGTACATAAGCATAGTATTGGATGTATATGTCCTAATATATTTTTTATTAAGGCAATAGTATTCTTTATACTTAGTCAAATTGATTTTAAAGTGTATATGTTACTTTTCTGTAATGAATGGTGCTATTTTGTGTACATAGGCATATTATTTTTATATTTTTCCTAGTATATTTTGTATTGAGACATGATACTCTTTATACTCATTCATAGTATTTCTATTTTAAATTGTAGTTAGTACTTTTTTTTAATGATAATGATATATTTATATATAAGGCTGACATTAAATGTATCTTGGTATATTTTGTATCAACATATGATAGTTTATGTACTCAATCATGGTATTCCCATGTATAAGTGAAGCTGTTACTTATGTTAAATTAGTTATGGTACTTTTTGTATATAGGTGTGATATGGAATATAATGAGGTTTAATACAAATTGTGCTAATTTTTTGTTAGATATTCACATATCAATATATAGTATAGACTAAATAGACACGTTATCAAATTTATTGAGCAATCAAGTTGGGACAATCTTCTTCCTTCTTTTTTTCAATTTCTTCTTCTCTCTTCATTACGTCAAATTTCAGTTTAAATAAATATCATCCAAGTTTGGTCATATTAGTCCCTACATTTTATTATATTTTACTACAAATGTTTTTCAATTATAATATCTTATTATGATTAAAAAATTTCAAAAGTGCCTTACTCAAACCACAATGCTCCTCTTAAAAAATATAAAAATGGAACAAAATGGTTTTTTCATAGCTTATTGATATGCTTGCTAGTTAGATAAATAATAACTCATTATAGATGATAATGTCAAAATATACAAACAAATCCTCATAAACATATACTGTAGAAAGAAGGTGGTAGTTTTTAGTTTCAAACTTTGACAAAATGATGAATGTCTTCTATCAAATGGAGGGAATAAGAAAAAATTTTCTCCTATTAATAATTGACAACCATTTTTTAGGTCAATTGACATATTTTTCCTTACCTTTTTTTCATTAGTTATCACTAAAAAGCATAACGTTCTTTATTATTATTTAATCTTAGTTTGCACCTAAGACTATTGATGATCAGCTCCTGTAGACAAAAGTACTTTTCCTTCTTAATCCTTTTTAATTTTATCATAAGTTAATATCTTTCAATCACTACCATTTAACTAAAAACATTAGAGTTTCCACTTAGAGTTTGACATGGATGCTTTAGAGACCACTCTCTCAAGCTCGTAAGTGGCTCTCTGATTATGATTATAAATATTATCCTATTAAATGATCTTTTAATCATATTTTTAACAATTATTTTGAATTGGAATTTAAAGACCTATTTTCATGATCACTTTCATCTCCTACTGAATAGAGAGTGTCAAACCCTTATAAAAATGCTAAAATCCCTCAAAATAGTGTGTTTATTTTTTTGAAACGTAGATAAATTAGTTATGCATTTGAGTATTAAAAAATTGATTTTGGTTCAGTTTGGCTGTTTATTTTCTTGCAATTTTCGTTATGGACTAGATCAATAGTCAACCTTTTACAAAAGATACCAACTTGACTGCCATTTTGGTGAGAAAACACATTGTTTTCTTCATCTTTAGATAAGATCATTACTTGTTGACTTTAGGCTTAATAGTTCGAATAGGTTCTTTTCTTTATTTGGATTTTTTATATATAATTTATGTTGATTTTCCTTAATAAATGAGCCATTTATAATTTAAGCAAATAAGTGATGTTGTGCTCATACTCGAGCATTACAATAAAGATGAAGTTAAGAAATACTAAATCTATTTGGAACTAAAATAATTTGAATTGAAAGCTCATAAACGACGCTTTGATCATTGGCACCCTTTGGGGCTCCTCTATGCTCTAATAATTCTCTGGTGGAGCTACAAAATCTCAATACTTCAATTTGTACCAAAGCCCTTTCAGTTTTTTCATTTTTTTTGTTAAGAAAGAAGAGTTTATGGAATTAGTGAGGGAAACTTAGGAAATTGAGATCCCTAGTTGTAAATCATTTCAGCTTATGAGAAAGCATAAACTAATAAGAACCAATCTAAAAGATTTTTATACGTTAGGAGGTCCCCTGATTGCTTTAAACATACAAAATGCTAAAAATGCCTTAAGGAAATTCCAAGATGAATGCTACCAAGACCCTAGTAATAAGGAGTTGAAATTAATGGAAGTAAGAAAATTAGATGAGTACAATAATGCATTATAGGATTACAATTCCTTATTGATCTTGAAGGCTAGAACAACTTGGTTGAAGGAAGGAGACTCAAATACCAAATATTTCCATAAATTTATCGTTGCTAAGATGAATTCAAACAAAATTTAGTGCTTACTTAATGAAGATGATCATTTGTACACTGATAAAAGCACAATAGAAGAGATAGTCAAACAAAATTTAGTGCTTACTTAATGAAGATGATCATTTGTACACTGATAAAAGCACAATAGAAGAGATAGTGGTCAAATACTATAAAGAAATCATAGGATCAAGCTCATCTAGTCCATTAAGCATGCAAGAGATAGAAAGGTTTATTCGAAAACAAAATACTCTTTCTTAGGATGCAAAAGAAAACCTTATTAAACCAGCTTCTTCTCATGAAATCAAAGAGGTAGTATTAAGTCTTAATCTAAGTAAAGCTCCAAGTCTAGCTGTGTTTAGTGCATACTTCTTTAAGCCACTTGGCCTATCATAAAGGAATTACTTGTTGAGGTGGTTCAAAAATTTTTAGCCATTATAAAAATGTTGAAAGATTTGAATTCCACTCACTTATGGTTGATACCTAAAACTTCCAATGATAACAGAATGAAGGAATTTTATCCAATCTCTTATTGTAACACTGTGTATAAAACTATCTCTAAGCTCATTACTAGCAAATTAAAGAAGACATTGAAGCATATCCTCCACTTTACTCAAGGAGCTTCTATCACTGGTAGATCTATCACTGACAACATTCTAATCATGCAAGAACTTATGAAAGACTATGAGACTAACAAGATTATTAAGAGTTGTGTGATTAAAGTGGATTTATCTAAGTCTTTCAACACATTACAATGGAGCTTCATTCTTACCTATATTGAGTGGTTTGACTTTCTTACTAAGTTTACTAGATGGATTAATGCATATTTATCCACTAACACCTACAATGTATTGATTAATGCAATTCCTAGTAAGTTATTCAAAAGGTTCAAAGGAATAAGGTAGGGGGACTCCCTTTCCCCCTTACTTATTCACTCTTTCCATAGAGATGTTATCCATTAAAGAGAACACTCACCTCTACCTCATATTTAAATATCATCATAAATGCAATAAATTGGAACTCAAACATCTTTGCAGATGATCTTACGATGATTTGTGGAGCTGACCATTTTTTTATTCTTAATGTTTAATTCTCTTCACAATTTTTACAGGCTATCATATTTGAGATTTAATCATTAGAAGAGGATAATATACTTCTTTTCTGATGTGAAGGACTCTAGTAGTTCCCTATCTCATCTAAATATCTAAGATACCAATACTGCCTATGACTTTTGGAGATCTTCAAGAACAGAATTAATTCTTGGCATAATAGAGCCCTTTCATAAGTTGGAAGATTATAACTTATTATCCCAGTATCAAGGAATCTGCACACTCACTGGAGCACACATCTTCTCCTGCCTAAAAGAACTAACAAGGAGATGGAGATGTGTATTAAAAATTTTATATAGTTTGAAAAAGCATAAAACTTCAAGGGTGCTAAAAATTAAGAGCAACTATAATAGAGAAAACAAGAAGGTAGACTTGGATTGATCCCCTTATAATTGATTCAATTAATGCTGGTGGCCAAGAGGACTTGGAGACTACTTAGTGACAAGGAAGCTATATAGTCAAAATAGGTTAACGAGTATTACCTCTGTAATGCCCCAATATATACCCTAGATGAAATGTTACATATTTATGACAATACACGTATGATTGGCTTGTTCTTTGGAGTTGGAATTCAGAATTAAACATTTGAGGGAATTTTAAACTTGATAGCATGTATTAATACAAGTGTTATGAGATTTGAATTGGCATGAATATGTGTTAAGATGATGAGAATTGAATGATGGAAAAATGATGGTCATATACTAATTTTGGTTTAACTACTGAACAGACTTCAGTAGTTCAGATATATCTTGACCTGTAGACATCAAAATTGGATGATTTTAAATTCACATGAAACTAGATACATTTATCTACAACTTTTATGAAGGAGCCTAAATCTTATTCAACCTCTAGGAGTTTTGAATTCTGGTTTTAAGTTTAGTTCTGGCTGATGTCCTTGTTTCGAATAGCCTGTAGTTTTTGGGGTATAACTCCCGACATAATTAACCAAATTGTATGAAATTTATGTCATTATAAAATTAAGACATAGGGGAATAAAATTAAATGATAAGATTATAGGCAAATGTGGTAATTTAAGGAAGAAGAAGGACCAATATGCAATTTTCCTAAAGTTAACTCATGGACCAATAAGATTAAAACATGTGTGTCCAATGGAATCGTAACACATGGTCTAATAAAATTATAACACATGGTCCAATAGAATTGTAACACATGGTACAATAGCATTGTAACACATGGTCCAATAAAATTGTAACATGTGGTCCAACGGGATTGTAACACATGGTCCAATGGGATTGTGACATATGGACCTATAAAATTGAAACATGTGTCTAAGACTAGAACATTCTTGAAAAGGCATATGGAGAGGGGAGATGCACGAAAATTTGAGAATTTTAACTACATCTTTTCTCCTCTCCACTTCACCTTCTTCATTCCATCATTTTTCACTTGGTGATTCAAGCAAAACTAAAGAGAAAGGGAAGGAAAAGCATTAAAAGAACTACTTTGTCAATTTTAAGGTTTCGGATTTCACCTAGATGGTTTCTGTTTCGTGTATGATTGAATGGATATAAAGATTCATTTGGATGTGGAATTGTTTCTGGTATGTTGCTTTCTTGTTATTTTGGTGCTATCTTGGATAGAATTGGTTAAAGATGACAAGGAACAATGTGTAGTGAAATTCTGTCTAGGGTTTATTTGAGCCAGTCATATTGTTTGAGCCATAACTCAGTATAAAGACCCCCAAATTGTGTGATTTTAGTTGCATATGAAACCGAATACATAGAAATAAATATCTCTAGAAGAGACTTTAACTTAAATCTGGCTCTATGACCTTGGAAAATGAGATCAAAAAGGTGATCTGATGCTGCCCCCGTTTTGGAGTAGCTTGTGGTATTTTGTTTGTATCTCATGATTTAGATGTACAAATGGTCTGATTATTAGTTCTATAGAAACTTAAGACATATAGGAAAAATTGTTTAGAAGAAAGTATTGCCTATAAACCTCAGTTTCTATGTCAAAATGGTTAAACAAAACCGACCCAAAATCTGTCCTATGAAAATAGTTGTTTGGAGATTCGGGTCCCTTATCACACAATTGTGAGAAATGGTTAGGAAGGTGAAAAAAATGGGATTTTGTGCAATTGATGACTATATAAGGTTAATTGAGTAATATTTAGTTTAATTATGCATGATTAATTGAGATGATAATGTAAAGAATGTATGGTGTACAATGTTGAATTGCTTGGTGTGTTCATGAATGAATGAATTCCAAAGGCTTATGTATTATGAATTGAATATGGATGTATGTGAATTGGGAATTTCTATGATAATATTGTGATAATACCAGACCATCAATTGTCCGAGGAGTTTGATAGTTGGGATTGTATTGAAAGTGCCTTCTAATTGTGTGCGTATACATAATGTGTGATGACTCAACACTTCTATTGATGTATAATTGCACGTTATTGTATTTATAAGGTATGTTATGTTTGATCAAATGCCAATGAATAAGTTCACTTGGAGCAAAATAGAATAAATACATATGTTGTACTTCATCTTTTGCATAAAAATTTGAAATCTAAAATGGTTTGTTTTAAAACTGTCAAGTCTTAGACGTGGGTAAATAGGCATGCCTAGAAGGGTTTGCAGCTGCTCTTGTGATACTTCGGTGTCTCCTGTTACTGACACTTCGGTGTCTCCTATTACTGACACTCCAGTGTCTCCTATTATTGAGACATAAGTCTCTCATGTTCTGTGATACCGATCATGGTATCTCCTGTATTAGTCCCGTTACCTACTTCTGTATAAAGGATTAACAAAATAACTTGTTCTGTATTGTGTTATATGCTCTGTTTTGTTATGAGATTTATGATATTTTGGTTCGGTTTGGTAATGGATGAGTAAATACTGTTTATTATCTAATGTGATTTTAAATATGTGAATGTTTGGATGACTATGTGAAATAGTTGTCAACTTATATCCTGTTTAGTTTATTCCCCACTAAGCTATATGGTTAGCACGGTGGTTTTATCCCCGTGTAGGTTCTGATAAGAAGACTTAAGACTGGGACAATAACAACCGTAGTGGCCATGAAGAATGTGTTTTGTTCTAGGAATGTACAGTTTTTGTTAGTTGTTCTTTGATGTAATGAGATATGTTGTATTTTGTGCTTTGCGTAATGGTTTGTAAAAACCTTAATACAGTTTGGAATTGGATTACGGCTTGTATGAAATAAGTATAATGTGTATGTTATGTTATGTTTCGAGTATGGCCCAATCAATGATGAATGAAATGTATGCTCCTTGAGTTTCTAGAAATGCTTTAGTAAGTATTGGATTACTTTGGTTCTGTTTTGTGTAGCATCTGCGTTTGCTCCTAGGGGGTATGTTGGTGTTACATTGTTTGGTATCAGAGTATGGTTTAGGCGATTCTGGTTTAACCAGTGCTTAAATATTACTTATACTTGGATTTAAGAGTTGTGTTTGGCCTAATGCGGTTTGTGCCATATTTTGGTTTTAGATTTAAGTATGGAAAGATCTCATGTGGCTGTTAATGAAGTTACTGAGAGTAACACTCTTAAACAATCTCGTCCATCTATATTTGGACCCTTTGGGGTAAATCGACATGAATGATGACTGTCAAAGTGTGAGAAAATGAAAGTTTGTTGATATCCTAATATAGGAGATACTACATGGTTTGATATGTTGGATATAGAGTCAATGTGCTTGTATTCGTGGTTATATTAAGGAATATGAGATTAGTATTATACTATGGTAGTATTCCTTTAAATTGACATGGAAGTAAATATATTTTCGTGGCTTTGACGGAGAAAGGAATAGAGATGTAAGTAAAAGTGATGGGATTTACTTTGGTACTGGAATGGTGGTTTAGGTATCATGTTGAGAGTTTGTGATTTAGTATAAGATTATAACGTTAGGTTTGATATTAGAATTTCATGATGGTTATATCTTTTATATTTTTGAATTGATTGAGAACATATGTAAGTAAGATGAACCAAATGATAATGATATCTATAGAAGTCCTCAAGATTGTGTTGATCAGTTATTGTGAGAGTATGATAATTTTGGCGAATGATATTACAGTGTACATATGTATTATATGCTTGGATATCAAAATAATTGAGGTTAAGGTAGATAAGAAATAACTGAGGTTAAGGTAACATCCGCGTAAGATTTTAATTGGTGACCTTACGACATAAATCTCTAGGTAAGATGCAATGATCTTGATGGTATATACCAAGGCATAAGAGTAAAAGTGTATGCCTATCATTTCACCAAGCTTTAATATACAGAATATTCCGATTATGAATGGCTGAAAAGCAAAGATGAACATAGTTTACTAATAAGGATTTTGTGAATAGTATAGATTGTCAAGAAAGAAATCTCTTGTATAAGAATTTTTACTGAATTGTGCCATGTAAATCAAATGTTCCATTTCAAGGAACGAATGAGTATTGAACGAATCAGATGTGAATAAGGAGTTGGATAAGTATGAGACTCAGGCACGAGAAGCTGAATATACTATAAAGAGTGTACTTTGTTTGTTGTAAAGTAACCAACTATGTTATTGGGATTCTTGACTATGAGATAACATTATTACTATTGTTAGAAGGACTTAGATCCACAAAGTATTCTATGCCAAAATGTTCTAGAGGTACAAGTCAGATTGAATGTATGTGTACAACAGTTATCA
>JAOQMS010000178.1:24816707-24826933 GCA_027563885.1 Erythroxylum longipes | reverse complement strand
AAACCTTAATACAGTTTGGAATTGGATTACGGCTTGTATGAAATAAGTATAATGTGTATGTTATGTTTCGAGTATGATCCAACCAATGATGAATGAAATGTATGCTCCTTGAGTTTCTGGAAATGCTTTAGTATGTATTGGATTACTTTGGTTTTGTTTTGTGTAGCATCTACATTTCCTCCTTGGGTATACGTGGGTGTTACATTAAAGAGCACATCTACTGGCAGTTTGTATAAAAAAAAAGAACATTCTTGGAAATTCATATAGAAGCTAAGGAAAAGGAAGATAATTTACACTTATATCAAAATCCATATGGGAAATGGACCGGACTCATGGTTTTAGTTTGAAAATTAGGCTAATTAAACTCCACTCGTCTTAAAGGAGGAGTTGACCTCATTAACCACAAGGTACCATTCAATGCTCAGGTTATGCAAGTTATACATTAGGACAAGTGGCTTAGCAATTTCAAAGGCTCATAAAGATCGCAAAGATATCTTCCAAATTACTTCCCTAACCTTAATGGGTCAGACAAACCAATCTAGTTACCTAATAATAGAGGGCTTCACTAACTCTCTTTTTTCATTTGACTTATAGCTATAAACAAATTGAAAACTAAAGATAGAATTTTAGACACTACAAACCTTCTATGCACCCTATGTTGTCAAGCCCCTGAAATAACTCCTCATTTATTCTTTGAGTGTAGCTACACCAAAACATTTAGGCTAGGTTGTGCGATATCATGAACTTGACATGTCTTGTAACTAACTAGGAAAGCATACTAAAATAGACTGATGAAGAGTAGAGGAAAATAGGGAGAGATAAATTTTTCTTAAGCCTATATCTAAACTGCACTGTGTACTTTATTTAGCGTGAAAGAAATTATAAAATTTAAGCATGTATTAAATTGTAGAATTTGTTACTGAATTAGAGAAAAATTACTAGTTTATAATGTTAATGATGGAATTATCTCTTCATTGAAAGGAAGGTGGAATCTGGAGTGAACTAATTGTAACTTTTTATGCCTCTTTATTAAACTCACTTAAAGACAATATGTAATATTAAGGCTTAATCTTGTATAACTTTTGGAAACATTGTTTCATTGTATTGATCCATTGTATCGATGCCTTTGGATGGGTTTATTAAATAAATTTCCTTAATTTTTTATAAAAAAGTATGGAATTTTAAACTCTGAGATTCTTTTGGTCTAGGTTTGATCTTATAGATATGATATCTTGATTGTTGCTTATTCTTTAAGAATCTCCCCTAAATATATGAAAACGTAAGCATCAAAATGCTTTTTCATATAAAGTCTACGAAGATTATATCAATTAGAAAGGAATACAATATTAAAAAATAAAATAGTTAGTGAGAAGTGACATTAATCTCAAAACATTAATTATTTCTAAAGTAGCTTATGAGTTTGTGATATTATGATAGTTATTTTAATCTTATATGATGCAATATAATGGCTTTTTTTGGGCTTTAGTCCTTAGATATATTTCTATATATATCATTTGATTCTTAAGTTTTGACCTTAGATCTAGCTTAAAGTCAAAAATTATTTTTTGTCTTTTTTTGAAAGTTTTCCCCATAATTTTGTCTTAAGGGAAAAAAATGAATTGGTTTGAATGTAAAATTTGGTATAAGGTGTAATTAAAGGTTTGTGATAAGGCAAAAAACTTGAGGTGTACAAGTGATTAGAGTTATAATGTTCGAACAATTTTATCTCATACCACTAATAGACGTTTTAAAGTATACTCACCTTCCTTATAAGTAATCTCAAGTATTTTGTAAGATCATTTATATCTTTCTTTATTTTATTATTGCTAGATAATTTTGGGTCAATTACATTGATCATTTATCATTTAGTGGAGGCATCTCATCTTTTTATGGTAAAGTTTTAATTTATTTTCTTTATAATGCTTGATAATGGTTCATCAAATGGTAAGATCAAGTACCAGGTTTAGGTATAGGTAAGTGCTAGAGGTGCACAAACCTTTAATCGTAAATACTGAGGAGTCTTACACCAGTGGTGAATGTCCAACTATTATTGATTCCATCCCTTTCCTTATAGAAGAATTTGAGGTAGAAAAATATGAATTTAGATGTAGGATATCACTATATGGGTTAAGTTTGGAGTTCAATATTTGTATAATTGTGAGAATTAGGAAACTATATGTTAATGAGAGAATGGTGCTTCTATAGATCTATTAACATGAGTGTTTATCATGACAATTTAGATGAGGTCTAATATTGTTACTTGACGACTTTTGCATTGAGTTATTAAAGGAGAAAATTTTGAGTTTAGGTTAAATGCAACCTCATTAATAGTTCTTGATATCAAAGTTCCTTGTGGCATTTCATTTAAAGAATTTAAAATAATTATTTATTTATTCAAATTTATGGACTGACTGATTCTTGCTAAGAGGTATTCAGATTATTATAACTTAATTACCAAACATATAATGGGAATAAAACTGGAAATCCTACCAAACGGACTTATAATTGGGAAAGGAAATTTCTCTTCCTTTCTTTAAAAGATGGTAATGAGTGAGATTTCAGGTCTATATGGAGGGAACTTTCCTTATGTTTAATAGAACAGATAGGACTAGTTATTTGCAGTCTTCTTAGATACATGTCTTAGTTGAGTATGGTAAGAACCTTTCTTGGGAGGACATCATTAAGAAGTTATTATTAGAGGTTGGAGTTTCAATAAACCAAATGTATAGGTTTTGCTGACTTGTTAACAAACTTATAGACCTATAAGGCTCAATGTCCTTACGTCTCCAAATAATGACCAATTATTAAGCCAATTATATTAACCAGTTATCATTCAGTGTAGGCTTCTCATATTTTTGTGGTAAGGTTTTAATTTATTTTCTTTGCTTGATAATGGTTCATCGAATGGTAAGATCAAGTAATAGGTTTGGGTGTAGGTATAATGTTGAGCTTGGGTTAGAGGTGCACAGACCTTTAGTCGTAAATAGTAGTCTTACACTAATGGTGAATGTCCAACTACTCTTGATTCCATCCTTTGCCTTATAGAAGAATTTGAGGTAGAAAAATATGAATTTAGATGTAAGATATACCTAGATAGGATAAGTTTGGAGTTCACATATGCCTGTGAGAATTAGGAAACCATATGTCAGCGAGAGAATGGTGCTTCTATAGATCTTGTGATATGAGTGTTTATCATGAAAATTTTAGATGAGCTTTAATATTACTACTTGATGACTTTTGTATTGAGTTGTTAAGGGAGAAAAGTTTGAGTTTAGGTTAAATGCAACCTCATTAATGGTTCTTGATATCAAAGTTCCTCGTGGTATTTCATTTAGAGAATTTAAAAAATTATTTATTTATTCAAATTTATAGACCGACTAATTCTTGCTGAGAGGTATTCAGGAGGTTGTAACTTAATTACCATACATAGAATGGGAATAAAACTGGAAATCCTACCAAAGGGACTCATAATTGGGAAATTAAATATCTTTTCCTTTCTTTAAAAGATGGTAATGAGTGAGATTTCAGGTCTATATGGAGGGAACTAACCTTAGGTTTAATGGAAAAGATAATACCAATTATTTGCAGTCTTCTCAGGCACATGTCTTAGTTGAGTGTGGTATGCACCTTTCTTAGGAGGACATCACTAAAAAGTTATTGTTGGAGGTTGGAGTTTCAAAAAAAACAAATATATAGGTTTTGCTGACTTATTAATAGACTTATAGACCTATATAACTCAATTTCCTTATCTTTGTAGATGTTGATCAATTATTAAGCCACTTATATTGACCAGTTATCATTTGGTGTAGGCATCTCATCTTTTTATGGTAATGTTTTAATTTATGTTATTTATAATGCTTGATAATGGTTCATCGAATGGTGAGATCAGGTACCAAGTTTATGTATAGGTATAGTGTTGAGCTTAGGTTAGAGGTGCACAAACCTAGTCATAAATACTGAGGAATCTTACACCAGTGGTGAATGTCTAATTACTCTTGATTCCATCCTTTGCCTTAAAGAAGAATTTGAGGTAGAAAAAATATAAATTTAAATGTAGGATATACCTATATGGGATAAGTTTGGAGTTCAATATCCCCATACTTGTGAGAATTAGGAAACTACATGTCAATGAGAGAATGAGGCTTCTATAGATCAAATGACATGAGCATTTATCATGACAATTTTAGACGAGGTCTAATATTACTACTTGACGACTTTTTTATTGAGTTGTTAAAGGAGAAAAGTTTGAGTTTAGGTTAAATGCAACCTCATTAATGGTTCTTGATATCAAAGTTCCTTGTCGTATTTAATTTAGAGAATTTAAAACAATTATTTATTTATTCAAATTTATGGACCAATTGATTCTTGGTAGGAGGTATTCAGGATGTTATAACTTAATTACCAAACATAGAATGGGAATAAAAATGGAAATCCTACTAAAGAGACTCATAATTGGGAAAGTAAATATATAAGTTTTGTTGACTTATGAACACTCTTATAGACCTATATAGTTCAATGTACTTATCTCTGTAGATTTTGATCTAGCTCATGTTTCCCAAAGAGTCAAATAATTGGCTATAGAAAAGTTTAGTAAGTTGAGTGAAAATAGGAAGTGTGATAGGCACAAAGGTGGTCATTATAAAATAAATTCAAAGGTGTCGATATATAGGAAAAGATAACAAAACTATTGGAGATTAGACATGTTCCAATGTCAAAATTTATCCTGGACAACCCTGATTTGGATTTTATGTTCATTGTATCTGAGACTCCTTATGTCAAAAAAGGTAAAGATTTATTAGTGGATGGTGCATATTATTCCCATTAGTCGATTAAAGTTAATCAATGGTGCATATTATCCTTGCTAGTATATTAAAGTTAGAGATCCTATTTTTCAAATCAATAATTTGAGGTTTCAAGTTATTGGGAGGGATTATGCTTCTCAATAATGAGAAGCATCTCAGTGATGCAGAGTGGAAAATGATTTGGACATTATCACATATGTTGCAATTTACATCCTTTGTATTTTAGGTTTAACACTTTCTTTATAGGCATCATGTTCTTTTGGTTGTCTATAGTAAATACGCAGATATGGAGATCTAACAATTAAGTCATCAAGTTGATCAAGCTTAAAAGGATTGGGTTATGAGTTAGAAAGGTATAGATCAATAATAATTTGTGGAGATTAAAGCTCTATAAAAGGTGTTTGATCATGGTTATGGTAAAATCAAAGTACCAAAGAAGGGAATTGAGTTATTAGACAAAGATTTCCATAATTAAGAAGATTATTTATAGGGGAAGGGCTTTAAAATTATGAAGGTGTTATGTATACCTTCTTTGTAGGGGGAGTTTAAACCTATAAAGAATTAGTAAATAATGGACATGTATACCTATTAATTAACTAATTGACAATATCAAACATTCCAAAATCCTCAACCATTGATCCTAAACTTGAAGAATATTTTGGTTATTTTGTAGCTCTACTTAAAGATAATGAATAAATCTTAAGTTATGGTAGTATAGATGGTGGCGAGGAAGTTGTTTCTAGGCCTACGAAATGATGTTGCTTATCTTCAATTTTGGCCATAGTGCTAATAACCTTTTCTTAATTATGTACATAGAACTCTTTTAAATCTCTTATGTAATTTTCATTTTGTTATCAGTATAGTTCTCACTACTAATTTTTGTATATCTACTAACTTGAAATTTAAAGACTTAGTAACTTTTTCATGATTTTAAGCTTTTCTATAACCTTAATATATGATGTTTTGCAATATTATTGGTGTGATTATGATATCTTTCAAGTAAATTTTGGATAATATTTTACAAGTGATGCTTGTAGATATGTTATTTTGTCATAAATATTATTAGATTCCTAAAAAATTGATACTACATTGATTTTGAGATTAAATATGTTGTTTCCATCTAATCAAATGTTTTGACAAATTATGTCAAGATATATTTCAAGAAAGTAGGTCTAACATTTTACGAGAACTATGTGATTTTCATGGAATTATGAGCCTGTCAACTTGCAACTTTAACGCTTTTACAAGAATGGTTGTTTATAAAATAGGTTTTTTTTAATGTTGCAAATTTGATACTTTGAGATAAGTTTACCATTATATAAGTCTAAAAGTTTAAGACTCCTTAAATATTTCATTATGCAAACATAACATTTGAGATTTTTAACCTCTTGCTTTACTTGTACCTAAACTTTTTCTTCGTATACGTGCTCGAACCAAACTTGTAAAAAACATGCCTTTGAGCTTTATTCCTTTTACTCCACACTTTAATAATTGCCCTACCAAATTGTTATATTTTCTATGAATGTGTTTTAACTTGAATCTGTATATTTTTTACTATTGTATAACACAGGCTGAAGTATTTTTGAATGAATTCTTTAATAATAAAGAGTCCACTCAACTAATTGATGGGTCATTTGACATTCATTTTCCAACAAGTAACGATTTTATGGTAGGTTCTCCTAAATTTGTTTCATAAGTAAGGATAATACATTCAACCATACAATCTACAAATACTTGGGATTTAGAAAAACTTTGCACTTCTTATGAGGTCTATGATGACTTCAAATTAATTATTACTTTGATTTTGTTAGGGTTTAATCTCTAACTCATTATAAACCTCAAGAAATGTGTTTTCTGAATACGCACTTTTTAATATTTAGCTTCATGCCAAACTTTTTAAGCATGTGAAAGAATTCTTATAGGTTTATTGAATGACGTCCCCTTTGTTTTACTTTAACAATCATATCTTTCAAATAAAATTATATATTTTGGTTGATTTATTTGTGAATATAGAATTAATAATGCTCTAATAAGTTACCCCTATGTTTTAGTTTAAGTACATCATCTTATATTTAGTTGTTTATAATAAATCTTTTTTTATTGTCACCCTCATTAATATGACTCTAGTTATAATGTTGGACCCCGTTTTCGGAGCCCAACGTTCAGAGTCATGAGACATGAGCGTAGCACTCTGAAGGGTTCTTATAACATCCCAACATTCATAATTGAGCGCTTGATAAATGTCAATCCATTCTTATGTTCGATCCTCAATCGTCGCCCTAAACACATCACTCAATTTATCTCTTACCTCCATAACCAACTGAGTACATTTCAAGTTCCATTAAAGCCTAAATGTACCATAGATAAACAATGATAAGCCCACAACTTATAAAATGTACATGATTTGGGACAAAAAGCATAACTTTCAGTAGGGATGTTAGATTGAGACCACTTAAGTACGGTTTCGAAGAGAACTTCAACTTCTACAACTTCCGTGAAGACCCCAAAGAGAGATTTTTCCATCTAGAGGGTAAAAAATTTGCACTTTTTAAAGCTGTCCTGCGAAGGTCCGCTTAATGGACATACGTCCCTCCAAACGGACATGGACTGAGATGGGGACATTTTTAGACCCGAGAAGGTCCGCATAACGGACATGTGTCCCTCCAAAAGGACATGCACTGAGCAAAAATACTGGAATACTCGAGAAGGTCCGTCTAGCGGACATGAAGTCCGCCCAACGGACATTTACGAGTCAAATTCCAGACTTCTAACTCTTCAATCACATCTAACACCTCTCATGCATATCCTATCATTCCTACTTCAATTTCCTCATCATTTTCACCTCCATTCCAATTCAAAGCATCCACAAAACACATCATACAAGATCATTGATCATAACCAACAAAACATCATTCATACTTAAACACATCCATCCTCAATTGTTGATCATAATCACATAAACATGACATCAACCATGTCAATACATTCTTCAATAATTCAACACACATTCAACTCCTTTTATCACTTCATTTCATCTCTAACTCATCACACTAATTCTTCCCCTTAAGACATCCTAATACTCATTTTCTATTAACTCAAGTTAAGAAAAAGTCTATAAAATGTCCAACACTTTCCCTGTGCAGTATCACTAACTTTTAAAGAGCATAACTCTTAACTCTGATCTCTAAAAATTTCAAACTCGATATTTTTGGAAAGATAAGAGGATAAACTACGACTTCCAAGAAGAAAAATTTACCTAAATCAGCCCATATTAGTACAGATTTTCCCTGAATTCATAATACAAATTTTATCCCTATAGATGCTTGAAAATGAAATGCGAAAACTTGGAAAGTTATAAGCAAAGCTTAAATATATTTCATTAACATCAAAGTAAAAGATTTTTACAAAGCTTTAACAGGCATTTCAAGACCCAAAATACATCATTGGTCTCATAATCCAAAAATACAAAAATACTCATGAATGATACTTGAAATGCGGCTAAAGCCTTGAATATTCCTACACTAACTTAAAAACAAAAACATGTAGATTTGGAGTGATGCCTTGACTCTCGATCACTCGATCTCTTGGTCATCACCTGGAGATGGGGAGGAATGGGGGTGAGCTTAAAAGCTCGCGGGTAATAATTTTATAGCAGAGAAATAAGCAAAACCATTGAAAATATCCATTTCTGCAGTAAAATGCTTAGCAACCATAAAATATGTATTTTCCAAATTCTCAAGCTTGTCAAACAAATTCATAACAACATAATTAATTTATTCATCAAACTTGTCAACAAATCATAAACACATAAGTAATCATAATGGTTTGGGTAGTCCATATACATGAGGGAGTTCTTGCGAATCTCTGATAAACTTGAGGGAGTTCTTGCGAATCTCCGAAAATATGAGGGAGTCCGTGAAGGAGCTCCATGCTACTAGCGAGTAGGCGAGAGAAGCCTTTAACATGGTTAACGTGCACGTGACATTCTTGAATGGAGCACCACAAATTCACACAAGCATGAATTTCATATCTTGTAAACACCTTGCCCAAAAGGCACATTTCGAAAACATGATTTCCATAAACATGATATTTTTCAAATACAATTTTCATCATCATTTCATCAATCATCATCAAGATTCATGTACCAACATATAACAAATACTTCAATTATTCAAGAAGCAATCAATGCAACATTTATAAAACAATTGAAATCATTTAACTTTATTGATTGGAAAATTTCTTATGGCTCGTTAACTCAACTATAAACAAGTAACCCACTTTGAATTCCTTGCTTAAAAGTCGCTCAAAAGTGCCTTTCCTCTTGCTCCTCTTACCTCTCCTCTTGATTTCCTTCAATAATGACAAAAATCCCAATTCACTAGGACTTCCAATTGAGAACCCAACAAGCATATTCATTAAAAATTGATTCTAGAATACTTAAACCCATCCATTTCCTAAGCTTCATAAACCAAAACCCTTATAAAAATCTAAAAGATTACAAATGAACTTACCTTGAATCTTCACCAATCAAAGAGTTTCTTGGCTCTATTGAGGGCTCTTCTCTTCCTCTACCTTTTTCTCTTCTTGAATCACCTCAAAATCTCTCTCTCAAAAGCTAAGAAATGATTAAACCTTAACTTGCCTTCTCTCTTTTTCTCCCATGGACGTCTCTCTCTCTCTTTTGTTTCTCTCTTTCACGATTTTCTCTTCTTTCTCTCCCTCAATTTCGTTTTTGTCCCTCTTAAAAGCAAGACAACACTTTTTCTTTTCCAATTTTGCCCTTAATGAGTGGAAAAAGTCATCTTTGTCGTTCCTTTTATGCTTCATGGTCTCCAAACTTAAGTGACATGTCAAAAATGCCCTTAATTCATCTTAATGCATTAATTTCACTGACTAGTGAATTAGAATCCTACAACATTGAAATAAATAATTAAACTCCAATAATAATTCTATCATGATCTCAAACTTATTCTAAGGCAAAAATTCAAATTCCATGCTTATTCCATAAACTATTGTGCTTAATTCAACGAAAAAAATTCGGGATCCAACATTTCTTCCCCTATTAAAAGAATTTTAAAAGAATTTTGACCTCGAAATTCTTATCTGACTGATCAAGAGGTAGGGTATGCTTCCTCTTATGCTCCTTCGTTTTCCATTCAACTTCATCACTCAAATAATTTCTTTCACATCACCCTAGGTAACAGATTCAATCAATCCTTCCATGACTTATTTAGATATTACACTATCTTAACTGTTTCCGTAATATATTTCAGATCATATCGATCTTTCTTAGCATACTTGTATATAACACATTATGAATATGAGGCATGTCGGGCCTTGAATTTTTTTTTTATTTTATCTTAGTAAACATGATTTGAATGAATTTTGGTATTGTTAGATAAATTATTTTTGATTGAGGATTAC